>JAHRHZ010000067.1:2150233-2215706 GCA_024137785.1 Ginglymostoma cirratum | reverse complement strand
GTTCACCTGCACATCTGCCAATGTGGTATACTGCATCCGCTGTACCCGTTGTGGCCTCCTCTACATCGGGGAAACCAAGCGGAGGCTTGGGGACCGCTTTGCAGAACACCTGCGCTCAGTTCGCAACAAACAACTGCACCTCCCAGTTGCGAACCATTTCAACTCCCCCTCCCATTCCTCAGATGACATGTCCATCCTTGGCCTCCTGCAATGCCACAGTGATGCCACCCGAAGGCTGCAGGAACAGCAAATCATATTCAGCCTGGGAACCCTGCAGCCCAATGGCATCAATGTGGATTTCACAAGCTTCAAAATCTCCCCTCCCCCAACCGCATCCCAAAACCAGCCCAGCTCATCTCCACCTCCCTAACCTGTTTTTCCTCTCACCTATCCCCTCCTCCCACCTCAAGCCACACCCCCATCTCCTATCTACTAACATCATCCCGCCCCCTTGACCTGTCCGTCCTCCCTGGACTGACCTATCTCCTCCCTACCCCCCCTCACCTTTACTGGCTCCATCCCCGCCTCTTCGACTTGTCTGCCTCCTCTCCACCTATCCTCTCCTCTATCCGCCTCCCCCTCTCTCCCTATTTATTTCAGAACCCTCTTCCCCTCCCCCATTTCTGATGAAGGGTTTAGGCCCGAAACGTCAAGTTTTCCTGCTCCTATGATGCTGCTTGACCTGCTGTGTTCATCCAGCCCCATGCTTGTTATCTCCATTAACATTTAGTTGTGGAAGGGTAATTACAACCTGAGTTTCAATATCAACCGGCCTGTACTTGCATCTGATCGACATTGCAAATGTTTATTAGTGGAGCTTTTAAAAAATGGAATCTTTTCCTAAAATGAAACATGCTTTCCAGTAAAGTAATCACCCTAGAAAAACATATTAACCTTACATAACACTCTGAAATCAAGTTATGATTACAGGAAATAAAAGAATTTTCATACGTTTGCAGCATCTAACTCAAAATTATTTGTCAATTACAGTTCTAATAAAGCTCAACTTCCAATCTGACAGTCAATAAATATCAGCATGGCACAACCACAGCAATTCAAAGCTCCTGAGTTCAATTTTAAATGCATGCTGCACTGATTGAACTATTTGCTTTTCAGGTAGTACTGACCCATTCACTAACAAGGTACATAACGAAAAACTGTACACAGGTGGATTGCTGATCATGCTGCCAACAGTCTCATGACTGAATCCAGACAGTGAATAGAAATAATTATATTTATATAGCTCCATTACAACTGAACAGTGGAACAAGCAAGTTGCATGTACAGGTGCTGATCTCCAACCTGGAAAAATTGGGAGTGTCATCAGCAGGAAGATCACATGGCCATAAAATACATCAGCCAAATCCAAAAATGATGGCTGATGTGGATGGAAATGTAGAAGGCTGATCTACTAGCATGCAGTTGATCCCATATTGATGATTGTCGACTTCTCTTCGGATGCTGCCTGACCTGCTGTGTTTTACAGTTCCACATTTATTGAATCTAGTTTCCAGCATCTGCAGTCCTTACTGTCTCTGAATCAGTAAATGTTGTGTATCTGGACTTTCAAAAGGCTTTCAAAAGCTTCCACACAAGAGATTAGGAAGGAAAATTAAAACTCAGGTTATCAGAGATAATGTATTGACATGGATAGAGAACTGGTTGGCAGACAGGAGGCAGAGAGTTGAAATAAAGGGATCCTTTTCAGAGTGGCAGGCAGCGATGGATAGGGGGTCACAGAGTTCAGTGCTGGGACCCCAGCTGTTCATAATATACATTCACAATTTGAATGTACGAATTGAATGCAATACCTCCAAATCTGTAGATGACACTAAGCTGGGTGGCACTGTGTGCTGTGAGGAGAATGCTAAGAGGCTGCAGGATGACTTGGACAGGCTGGCTGAGTGGGCAAGTACTTCGCAAAGGCAATATAATGCGGATAAACAGGAGGTTATCTACTTTGGTTGCAAAGACAGGAAGGCAGATTACTATTTGAATGGTGGCAGTTTAGGAAAAGGTGGGGTGCAATGAGCATTGGGTGACATGGTGGAACAGTCGCTGAAGGCTGGCATGCAGGTGAAGGTGGTGAGGAAAGATAACGGCATGCTGGCCTTCATAGCGAGAGGATTTGAGCACCCGAGTAAGGATGTCTTGTTGCAGTCATACAGGGACTTGGTGAGGCCACACCTTGAGTATTGCGTGCAGTTTTGGTTTCCTAGTCTGGAGGAAGGACGTTCTTGCTCGAGGGATTCCAGCGAAGGTTCACCAGACTGATTCCCAGGATGGCATGACCGACATGAGGAAAGACTGGATCGATTGGGCTTGTACTCACTGGAATTTAGAAGAACGAGGAGAGATCTCAGAAACATAAAATCCAGATGACACTGGACAGACTAGATATGGAAACAATCTTCCCAATGTTGGGAAAGTCCAGAACTAGGGGTCACAGTCGAAGAACAAAGACCAAGCCATTCAGGACTGAGATGAGGAAGAACTTCTTTACTCAGAGTTGTGAACCTGTGTAATTCTCTCCCAAATGAAGCTTTTGGGGCATGTTCATTAGATATATTCAATAGGGAGCCGGATGTGTCCATTGTGGCTAAAGGGATCAAGGGGTATGGTGAGAAACCAGGAATGGGATTCTGAGATTGCATGATCAGCCACAATAATATTGAGTGGTGGTGCACGCTTGAAGGGCCGAATGGCCTACTCCTGCACTTATTTTCTATGTTTCTATGTCACTGATATACAAAAGGAGGTCAGGGAATTTAATAATTTCTCCTTAGGAAATTACTTCTTTGTGCATTGGTTTGTGCTCCCTTCAATCTATTGTGTTTTGAAAGTTGCTTTCCATTTTCACAGGGCATCCTGCATTGTTCAAAGTGCTGATTAGCAGGCAATTTGCTCCTAAGCACCTATCGATGTCATAATGCCAGCAAGAACAAGTGCTGTAGGTTCTCCCTCTTAAGTGAGAATCCATTAATGTTTTATTTTCCCATGTTACATAAACAATACTGAATATGCTGCACAGTGGCTCAGTGGTTAGCACTGTTGCCTCACAGCGCCAGGGATCTGGAGTTGATTCCACCCTGGGCATCTGACTGTGAAGTTTACACATTTTCCCTGCGTCTGCATGGGTTTTCTCCGGGTGCTCCAGTCTCCTCCCACAGTCCAACGACGGGCAGGTTAGGTGGATTGGCCATGCTGAATTGCCCATAGTGTCCAGAGATTTGCAGGCTGGGTGTGTTAGCCATGGTAAATGCGATGTTACAGGGACAGGGTAAGGTGGTGGGTCTAGGCGGAATGCTCCTCAGAGGGTCGATGTGGACGTAATGGGGCGAATGGCCTGCTTCCACACTGTAGGGATTCTATGATTCTGTGTGTACGGAAAACCAGAAAACAGATTCACATTTTCCAAAGCATGAATCAGCCACTGAAATATCATCAGCTTAGTTTATTTTAAAAATCTTAATGGTCACAATTTTAAAACAGAACAAAAAGACAGTTAAAACAACTGCCATGAAAATAAAACTTGGTTCCACCCTCTGCATCAGAGCAGGAATAATTATTCATTTGGAAAGAAAGAGGAAAAGGACAGAGTTTCCACTGGGGGAATAAAAAGCAGGATACAGCCTTAGCACAATGGCAAGGAATATATGCAAGTCCAGCTAAATAATCAAAATTTTCAGGACAAGCTGGAAAATATTAATGTGCTTTTGATATTGCACAGAGTATTCCTGTTGAGTAGAACAGGAAAGGGATTTTGGTAGTCTCTGGAATTGTGCCACAAAAGTCTCTCTATGAATCAAACATTTTGACATGACATTACCCGAAAAATGGTTATGACTAATCTAAAAACAGCAGACAAATTACATTGTTCAAATTTAATTTAAGTGGCTATAAATGAAATTATTAGAATGATGCCACAATATACTTCAGAACTAAAATGAACACAGAATAGCTAACACCGCATCTGAAACCAAGACATTTGGATTTAGTCAGAAACAAAGGTAATTCTGAAAGTTAAAGCACAAATTAGTGCTTAAATTAGCCGTTATTTAAAAATGATTATTAAAAATAACATTGGACTCTTATCTAGCAGTTTGTTCCTTTTTTTAAAAAAAGGAGTCTCAACGGTGGTGTCTGGAGATTGGGTTGGTTGCTAAATGAGCTAATGTTGTGGCTAAAATTTTTGAATGAAGAAATAGCCTTCTAAATGGAGTCAAACGGAATACGAAGTACAAAGTTCATGCTTCACTGTAAAACAGAAGTATGTACAGCAAACGGTCTCAGCTTCCTTGTTAATGAATTGATCCCAGCTACAATGGTTTTAATGCTGTTTGACTGAGGAGATAAAAGTAGATTTGGGATTCTCAGGCCATCACCGTTCATTCACTCATGCTCCAAAGTACAAATTTGTACCCATTCAAATTGGTCTAACCTGATCCAACTGAGGTACATCTCCTAGAAAAGCAAGTCAGCCAGATTTACATCTGAAAACAGGTCACCTTGATAAGGTCCTGAAGCAGACCAGGTACTACAGCCACATCACCTCTCTTAGTACCTGCCTACGGAACCCATTTCTGAAGAAGGGTCTAGACCCAAAATGTCAGCCTTCCTGCTCGGCCTGCTGTGTTCTTCCAGCTCTACACCTTGTTATCTCAGATTCTCCAGAATCTGCAGTTCCTACTATCCCTGAAACACCTTGATAAAGGGCGTAGAGACTGAATCAAACAGCAAGGATCCATAAGTTCAGGAGATTAAGGAAGAGGAAAAAAATTCAGAAGAGCGCATTTAAAATACTGTCCAAGGCATAATATTTATTCCTTTGTCTCATGGCGGCCAATCTGGAAAGGGCAAGTAGCAATCAGCAACTTGCAGTGTAGCCAGGTTCAGTCCTTCAACACTCAGTTCCACTTTCAGGCAAGTGTAGTTTAAAGATCTTTTAGGGCTACTGATAATGCACTTTGTAAGCTTCTTTTTCCAGAAGTCAGTCATCCTGCAGTGGCCACTAATAGAGATCAAGAATACCAGAAACCAGACCAGGCAAAAATCAGATGCCGATATAAAATTGGATGAATAGTCACCCTAATTCTGCAATTCATTACCATGGTAACTTTCTAGTCTCAGGAGCCTGTTACTATGCAGGTCAAACACTAGACTGGGACTAGGGTAGCACCACTTTGGCAGCTAGTCAGACAAATTCATCAACATGTGTACACAATTAGCAATTTGGTGCAGAACAAAGTCTCCATGGACCACAGCAGCAGGTGAAGTGTGTCCAGTGTGCCAGACTAGACAGTAAAGAACAAGCAAACACACCTACCAGTGTTTCATTGTGGCACAGAACACAGAACTCATTAACAAAATGGAGCAGTAAATTAAGTGAAGCAGCCAACTGAGCCTGTTCTGCCAGTTCAACATGATCATGGTTGACCTTGGTTTCAACATCCAATTTCTCGACATTCCCTCGATTGTGGGAGACCTGTTTATCCCAGACTTAAACACATTCAATGGCAGAGCATCCACATCCTGCTGGGGCAGAGAATTTCAAAGATTCACAACTCTAAGTGAAGTAATTTCTCCCTATCTCAGTCCTAAATAAATCAGTCTTCAGTTCTGAAGGAGGGTCACTGGACCCGAAATGTTAACTCTTTCTCTCTCCACAGATGCGGTCAGAACTGAGTTTTTCCAACAATTTGTTTTTATTTCTGATTTCCAGCAACTGCAGTTCTTTTGGATTTTTTTGTTTCTTTTCGTTCAATGTGTACCCTATCAAGCATCTTAAGAGTAGTGTCTTCCAATTAGATCACACTTCATTCTTTTAAACTCTAGAGATTATAGACCCAAGATATTCGGTGTTTTATATAAACCGCCGCTCCCAGGAACCAATCTACTAAATGTTTGCTGTACCTCCTCCAATGCAATTAGGTCCTTTCTCAAATACAAGAACAAAACTGCAGACTATTCCAGATGTGGTCCCATCAAAGCCATGAAAAATTGCAAGGCTACTTCATTCTTGTACTCTAATTCACTTACAATGAAGGTCAGTATACCATTCACCTTTCTAATTGCTTGCTGTACCTGCATGCTAACTTTATGCATTCATTGTACAAATACATTGAAGTTTCTCTGCACATCAAAGTTTACAAGTTTTACACCCTTGAAAAAAAATTTTGCTTTTCTATTCTTTAGGCCAAAATTAATAACTTTAAGTCGTCAATGTGAGGTCCAGAGATGATCCTGCTCAGGCTGAAACCTTTTGCATTGTTGCTAATACTAAAATAACAATGCCAACCATAAAGGCATTGGTATCGTACATAGGTCAGATTGGCTGAAAACTGGACTGCCCAGTATAAATCCAGATGAATAACCACAATGCAAACTGGTTAAATTCAGTTACTAAACCAAATTAGGAGAGTAGTTGAATGCAAGATGGCAACCGAGGAACTACAACTAAGTTAGGGGCAAAGATATCTCAGTGTCCTGAAGACATATGGACAAATTGAAATATAATTGGTTAGAAGAACAAATTGGAAGCCACAAGTTATCACTGAGTGAAACAGCAATTGAAACAACAAACCCATGAAGGTGAACCAGACCTAGCGGGGGAAAGAGTACACTAACTGCTCAACACATCTCATCTCTACAAAGCAGCAGTTACTAAATTTAAAGGGGATACAGCCAAGATAGCAGAATCAAAAGATGTACAAAAGTAATAGATTCCTTCAGTCAGTATCACGGTGAGCAAAATGCCAGACTTTCACTCAGCCTGAGAAAAGATTTTGAATAGAAGCGTCACCCAATACATAAGCCAGCAGCCATATATAACCAGTTAGAAATCTAGGTGCACCAAACTGCATATTACTAGGGTATACCAATGCATACAGTTCCCTTTTTGTGTATTTATCGGTAAAACAGCATGATAAAATACGGAAAATATGCGTAGTTCTTTATTCATCAAGGCTGTTTTGTTCTTTAGATTACTGAATGTTGGTAGGTGCTTGCTAGGTAAATATGCACATCAAGTAAATTTACCTATGTGGAAGGTATTTTCTGCTACAATTGAGCTATGGCTATTTAGTAATTGCTACCAGTGAACTCTGGAAGAGGTATAGAAGAACAGCATAGTAAATTAATCCAACAGCTAAACTACAGGTTTCAACAAATGAAAGTAAAATTGAGGGCTCATAGCAGAAGTTTCTTAAAAAAAATTATGAGCAATTTTGGAATGATTTCTTGAGAAAGTACTAGAGGCAAATAAAATCCAGATTAATTTAAGGAAAGAAAAAAGAAAAATCGCGTGTTTGAAGGTAAAGGGGAAAGAAAATGTTGAATTTTTCTGGATTATTTAGGTCAAAGGGCATCTACCTTTTGATCTTGAGCCCCAAATGTTGTCTTTCATTATCATATCACAACCAATCTTAGATTAACCATTAACCCAATTCATTTAGTTTAGCAGACTAAACAATTTAGATTGGCATAAAAAGTAAGCTAGTTAGTGCAAACCTTGTTGCAGCATACCCAACAACTGCATTTGCCAACTCCTCCTAGCACTGATGACGACTAGCATAATCTGCAGAATGAGCAAGAAGACTATTTATTTAAAGCATACAGACATAACTCCATACTTAGACAGTAAACTGGGGTGCAAACATCCTACAAGATTGAAAATCACACTAAGTTATTACACTGCATTTGTGATTCCAATGCTGGCAAGGACAATGATGAGTAATACTTTCTTTAAAAAAAAGAAGTCACGCCAAAGCAATTGTGGATGTCACTTCACTTTCAAATTCAGTTTAAGTTTGTACTTCAAAAGATCAAGGTCAGGATGACCCAGACTACAACCAATGTTCCATCTAACCATAATGTTATTTTTTTTTTAATTAAAATTACCTATCTTATGCATACACTAGCCACACATGACTTTCATTCTATAGAGCCCTGAGCAATTCAGGTGGATATTTTTTTCTTAATTTCTGGAATTGAACAGAAGGAAATAGTTTCATGCTCATATAACCGGTCACTACAATTGTGCTACAAATTCATAACAGATCTTATTTTCAGCCACAGGGCAACACAGCAATGACTTTCAAGCTTTTCTGTATGGAGTAGGACCCAGCAAATACGGAGGTACTTATTGACCCGTGGTCAGAATTTTCAAAAGAATGCCAGCTAGGGAAGAAATATATTAGCAGAATATCAAACACGAAGAAATTTGACAAGATGTGAAGAAATTGAGTAGCCTCAGGGATCCCCCACATAATTGATTCAAACAGGTTCTTCAGACCATAGTTTCAAGTCCTATAATAGTATGCTAATGGAAAACCTGAGACAATACACTTAGATTCAAGGCAGTAGACAACATTTCATTCAAGACACTGCCTGTTAACTGGGGATTAATTTTCCTGTTTGTTACTCTCTGGTAAACATTGCAACGCTCTACCTCTTGTCTTGCCTATTTATTGCTCTATCAGGCTTACTGACCCCATTCAGTTTTCCAGTAAGGCACCCTGAACAACCAAGCTAACAGAATACCAGTTAAATCCGATTATCCAGTATTTGGGACAGCATCATCCTACATACAGACTTCACAATCTCATACTCCAACTAGTCCAAAATTTGTGGTTTTACAAAATAGTACATGTTCATTTTTTAAAATTAAATCACAGAATATGGGTGTCACTGTCTTGGTTAAATTTTATTGCTCATCTCCACTTGTCCTTTGAGAAGGTAGCAGTGAGCCACCTTCAGGAGCCACTGCTGTTCATTTGGTGTAGATACACCCGGAATACCATTAAGGATTCCAGGATTATGACCCAGCAACATATTTCCAAAAGTCAGGATTGCAAGTGGCTTGGATGGAAACTTGCAGGTGGGGCTGTTCCAATGTATTTGCTGCTTTCTAGGCCTTCTAGATCATCGTGATCGTGGATTTGGATGGAGTTGTCTAAGGAACTTGTGAATTTCTACGGTGCATCTTGTCAATAGTACACACTGCTGCTGAGTATTAGTGGTAGAGCTACTGAATGTTTATGGATGTAGTCCTACTCAAGATGGCTGTTTCATTCTGGATGGTGTCAAGCTTCTTGAGTATTGTTGCAGCTGCACCTATCCAGGCAGGTGGGGAGCATTCCACCACACTACTGACTTGTGCCTTTCAGGTGGGAAGTCAGGAAGTGAGTTACTTATTGCAAGATTCCTTGCCACTGATCTGCTCTTGTAGCCACAGTACTTATGTGACTAGCCCAATCAGATTTGGACAATGGTAAACCCAGGATGTGATTATGATGGAGTCAGTGATGGTAACGCTCTTGAATGTCAAAGGGCGATGGCTCGACACTCACTTGCTGGAGATGGTCATTGTGGCACAAATGTTACTTGCCATTTGTCAGCCCAAGCCCGAACATTGTTCACTTTATGCTGTATTTGGGCACGGACTGCTTCAGAATCTGAGGACTTGCAAACAGTGGTGAACATTGTGTTGATGATGATGATGATGATGATGATGATGATGATGATGATGATGATGACGACGACGACGATGACGATGACGTCATTGATAAAGCAGCAGAAGATGACCTAGCAAAGAGCAATTCCCTGTGGAGTGCCTGCAAGAGTCTGATAACAAACACCTTAAAAGATGTTGCTTGCAAATTGCTATTGTGGGATAATATTCGGCATGTCCGTCCTTCTTAAAGTCACTTTGTTTCAAACTTTCCTTTTAATTAAAAATAATTTTCCTTGCAGTTAGTTTAATTTGACAAGTACCATTTTCCTCATTAGTGTTATCCTTAAAAATGAAACAAAGATAAAATTCTCACTCATCATATCAATATTTATAATCAACCTGTTCAGCTATATTAATAGACACCTCTGGAGCAGGTGGGACTTAAACTTAAACCTTCTGGACCAAAGGTAGGGACTACCAGCGTGTCATAACAGTCCTCATTCATCCTGTGAGCTTGACAGCTACAATAGCCAACAAACTGTTGTTTCCAGTAACATGTCAAGTCATCCTATAAAGGTAGATATTACAAGTTTCAGGCTGCTGTGACACCTACAATTACCACATGACTTCACAATCTTGGATTACTGCTAACAAAAATAGCATTATGAAAGTTGGCTGCTATCAACACAATTCAAAAGGCTTTTAAAACAAGAATCAACTAGTTGGTGCCAAATAAGCTTGCACCAGCAACTGCAAGTAATATTGACGATTTGCTTAGCAATAAACTCCCTCAAAGTTTGACAGTATGGTTATAATCCAAGAGATTTCTGTTGATCTCACACTAAAACATTTTCACTAAATGTCTACATGGAGCAAAAGGAATCATCTTCAAACCTTGATTCTCACCTCTTTGTGAAACAATAGTATTGCACCAGCCATACACACCATTCCTCTTTATACACATTGCTACCAATGTATTATTTCTTAAGTAGAAGTAGGGAAGCAGAGAGAATAAACAAACAATGATGGAACACAGAGGCCAGTACCTTAGCTAGTATGCAATGTTACTAACCTCATTGCCCCTACCCACAAAATATGCAAACAAATATTTAGCAATAAATGCTCTCTCTAGACACCATTCAAGCCTGTAATGTTAAAACTTAAACTGCTGGCTAAGATTCTAGGTTTCTGTGCTAACTCAGAAAATCTCAGATGTTCACCGCTACACACCTCAGGACACACTCCCTGGCCAAACACATCCAACATCCACTGGCATCTGACATGTGCTAGTCAATAACAACTCTCATGGCATATCTCTGATCCATCTACAGGTCATTTCTGAACTTCAACGCAGCACCTTGGGCACAAGAACAACTATTGTTGTCATGCTATAGCAATGACACTGTACTCAAGAACATGCAGCCAGACCAGGTTGCATTTCCTGCCTATTAACTTGCTCTCAAGCTTACTCACTTTGCGCCGACATGCCTTGACTTTTTGCGTCTTGTTCCTAAGCCACAGATACTAGGCTCACAGTGGTGCCTTGCTGTTTAGCGCATTTCACAAAGTCAAGAATGGTGTCTCATGGTCAGCAGTCCTCAGTCAAATCCAGACGGATGGCCTTTTGTCAGGGGGTCCAGATATGGCAAGTGGTAGAGTGCGACTACAGCTAGGCCAGAATGGATACTAAACGAGGTGAGTTTATTAAGCAGCAGTGAGAGATCACGCAAGGTCCCACTGAAAGAAACCCTCTATGAAACTCAGTAAAATTGACACAATTAGTGGAAAAAATAACAAGATTCAACCCCATGCCTCTCCTTCTCCCATTCTATTGTAAACACAAACTTCTACTCTACTTACTTTGTTTAATTCTTTACTTGTCACATTACCTTCCCATTTTGCCTTTCAACTTCTGTAGCCTAATTACCCTTTCCCTTGTCATTCTCTCAAAGTTCCCTTATTATTTTCTAGCTTTCCCTTTTCCCTGCACAATGCAGTTAAAAACAACTGATCAGGATTCTTCCCTCCATAGGATGCCGTCTCTTCTGAAATGTTCTTTCTGTTGCATGCTTCCAGCATCACAATAATTTGTTCTCATTTTACAGAACTATTTCCAGAGACTGGCCAATCAGCAACATCATCATAGCTTATACAGTGACACCTTAGTGTGGAAAATGGAATGCAACATCACATGTGCTTATTGAAGCATAGCACTTAAGACAGAACTAGATAAACATATAAGTGTAAAAATTAATAAAAAGGTATATCAGGTAACAAAAAGGAAATTACTGGATAACTGCATGACATAATGTGAACACTTTCACTGTTCTTGTTTTGATGATTGTAGTAACAGTACATATGAGAAAATTGAGAAGGTAGCTGGACTTTGTATTACAAAAGGGATCACAAAAAGCATACATTGGGACTTATTTATTTAAAAAACACTTCTTGAAAGTCATGCAGCTCATGCTATTTTTTTAGATTTATTTACTGGAACTTACATGCCTGGCTTTGAGTTACTTTATGAGTTATGTCAGGAGTTACTTTAATTTTGGATATTATTTATGGTTCAGTAAGGTAACAGCCTGCTGAGAGACGGAAAAGCTACCCAGATCATCATCTGCCTTTCTGAGAAAACCCTTTTGAAGGTCCAGTGCAATAATTGAAACACTAATCCAGCTGTTTTCCTGAAAAGCCTCTGAAAGAGTTCAATAATTCCTGAATGAACTCCATCTGCAACATCTGGCCCTGGTAACAGCTGCTAATGTTTGGTGAAAAACATCCAAGTGTTCCAGTATGCTGACTGAAAGCCATTTAAAATGTTTCATAACATATCCATTTTACTTCAAGAGCTAACAATTATTGGTCAATTTTTTTTTCTCTACAGAGACAGATATTTTTTAAATTGGTGCACACATGTATTGGAAGTAATTATTTAGATGGGAAAATATTTAACCTTTTATACCTTTGCGTTGCATGTTAATCCAACTTGCATCTTTGTTAAACAACTCATTTTTATGCTAAATCACTTTTTTTTAAAATTAAAGAAACCTTAGTTGACAGATCTTTTTATTCTAAACAAACTACAGTTAAGTATGTCGTTGTCTAAATCAGTGAATGTGTAAGGTCTTTAAATTTATGTTGCAACTAGACAAGGACAGAAATTCCTCCAAACTTGACTGCAACAAAATTAATAAATAAGAACCATTGATGAGAATGGTGGGCATAACGGAGGAATAATCTTATCACTACAATAAACGTGCCTTAACAAAACCAATAGTACTTTGGGAATAATTTAGAAAGGTCAAATGTGATAAGCATCAAATTTACAGATGTTTGATAGAATTAACAATTCTGGTTCAACCTTTGGAATTCAGTCCAGTCATACAACCTACTCACAATTATTTCAAGTCCAGATACATCCATCCAAATAGGCTTTTTCTACATGCGGCCAAGTCTGGCCACATCTGACAAGCACTATCAAGGAGTGATCCATATAAAAGTGATAGGAATAAGAAGAGTTATAGAAATGCCACTACATTCACTGGAAACAGGCAGCAACCTAGTCCAATGGAATAAAACAAGGCTTGAATGAAGCAATAATCCAATACCCTTTCACGTCCTGTGCCTGACGTTTACCTCTGGTGTCAGCTATAGCTGTGTCACTACCACTCTAATCTGATTCAGGAGGTAATGGATTCAGGCCCCAGTCAAGTACTTGAGTACAAACTCAGGCCAATACTCCAGTACAATCCTGAGATGATGTATTTTGTGCATGGTTTCTGTACTTTGGTAGTTATTTTATATGCTGAAGATCCCTGGTTCAAAACTGACCAAAAGCATCAAAGTTTGCCCATCTAAGAGTGAAGAAAAAGTTGTGTTCATTCCAGGTGACACAAACAAAATTACAAATGATGTCTGTGTAAGCTTTTGTGTAGTTTTAAAAGAGCAACTCAAATTAATATAATCGCTAGTTTTGCCCAAATTTAAAAGCATGCAGGATTTTTTTTTGGTCAATGTCCTTGTGGATATAAAAACTTGGTTGACCTGAATTTGATTCTCAGATATACTCAAAGTATAGATGAAGGTTTCAATATCAGCATCCTAGCAAGCAGCAGGGGTTCGCTCGCATCACCGAAAAGAGAGTTTGCTAACATTGATGCTGTAGCGCAAATGCACTAACTCTGAAGTCAGGGAGCTAACCTAATGATTCAATCATTAATAATTTCTTAATCTGAGCATACCAGAACTCCATAAAATAATATTACAGCCTCAAGAAACTGTGAAAAAATGTTAGCAGTGAGTTTATTTGACTGATTGTGCCATTGAAACTGGTATGGATTTGTTTATTAGGCTAAAGAAAATGGATGCAGCGTTTAAATATTGCATGCATAATGTTAAATTAAAATACTACATATCTGAAATAAGTACAAGTAAATGTGACAGACGCTTTAGCAGGCAATATTCAAGACCTGCCTATGCTGGAACTTGCAGTTTACTGAAGGAGGTTGAACAAAACTTGTAGAGAGTGCCCTCACTTAAAGCTGATGTTGCGTTTTTGAAAATCATGACTGCTAAGTGAAACAACTGTCAATAAATTATGGTTTCTCACAGAAATCAATTTTAAAGCCAGTGTTAGGTTGTCAAGAATAATTTTTGCCTGGAAAAGCAAATGCATAAGTTAAACTACTGTAAAATACGCTTGCAGCACTTGCGCCCATTCCTAGTTTAAATAACATGTAATATGAAACAATGAAAGGTTTGGTGATGAAAGCCAGCTTCTTGCTTGCAGAAGTATTCAAAGAAATGTGCAGTAGATATACTATACATTCCTCAACTATTGCACTTGCACAGGTAAGGTACTGCAAAGTACCAAATCCACATCAGTTCTTCTTCTATTACAGGTACAAACAGATTAAAACAAAAAAATCAAAAGATTAAAAGTGAAGTTTACTTCAGTACCTGAACAGAGACCTGCTCGGGGAAAACAAAAAAAGACTGATACTAAATCAAAACTTTTTTTAAAGAAACCTGGTTAGTTGATGGATGAACACAGAAGGCCAAGCAGCATCAGACAATAGACAACAGACAATAGGTGCAGGAGTAGGCCATTCAGCCCTTCGAGCCAGCACCACCATTCATTATGATCATGGCTGATCATCCACATCAGTATCCTGTTCCTGCCTTATCCCCATAACCCTTGATTCCATTATCTATAAGAGCTCTATCCATCTCTTTCTTGAAAGTATCCAGAGACTTGGCCTCCACTGCCTTCTGGGGCAGAGCAGGAAAGCACAGCAGGCCAATCAGCATCAGAGGAGCATGAAAGCTGATGTTTCGGGCCTAGACCCTTCTTCAGAAAAATGGGTCCAGACCCGAAACGTCAGCTTTCCTGCTCCTCTGATGCTGCTTGGCCTGCTGTGTTCATCCAGCTCTACACCTTGTTATCTCAGATTCTCCAGCATCGGCAGTTCCTATGACCTCTGGTTAGTTGATGGATCTTTTTATTCTAAAACAGACTACAATTAAGTATGTCATTGTCTAAATCAGTAACTGTCTGAGGCATTTAAATTTAATGTTGCAACTAGAAAAGGACAGAAATTCCTCCAAACTTGACTGCAACAAAATGAATAAATAAGAACTGTTCATGAGAACGGTGGGGATAGTGAAGGAATAACTTTATCACTACAAATAAACATGCCATAACAAAACCAGTAATATTTTTGATGTAATTTAGAAAGTAGACACAATGGGTCAAACTCTAGAAGCACAAACAGGGATCTCAATGAGATGCAACCATTTGACGTTCACAATGATGTGAGACGTGACGAGGTAAGGGATGACAAAACAAGAAATGGCACTTTAAAATGATGACAGAAGACATAAAAGGGAAAGAATTCTAAGCCAAAATAACTTTTCTGAAAAAAAGGAGACATAATTTATATAGCATCAGAACAAAAGCACAAAAGGTGTCACTAGGCCTCATAAAGAATGATGATTGGGTCAGATGATCAAAAGTTTGATTAAAGAAGTTTTAAGGATGTCTTGAGAGGAGGAAAATGAGGTATAAAAGATGAGGGGTGTAGGAAAAATAATCCAGAATTGAGGGCATAGACAACTGATAGCAATGGTGTAGCAATTAAAGCGGAGGACACACAAGAGGATAGAATGAAAGGAATATCTTAACAGTTAAGCCGCTGCGGGAAATTAAACAGATAGGGAGGATAGAAGCCAGAGTATCTTGAGAAATTGGATGGCAATTTTAAAAATAAGATATTGTACCTCCCAGTCAAGCAATGTCAGTTACCAGCACATAGATAATAGAAGAATGGAACTTGCTGAGAGTTAAGATATCAGCAGTGAGGCGAATGGAGTTGCTAGCTAGGAAACAAACAAAAACAATTCAGTTTTCCAAATATCCAATTTCTACTCAATCAGTACACTATGCCAGATGAGCAGTCTTGTAATTCAGCATGAGGTGAGTAGAAGAGGTGGAGAGATAGAGATGGGAGTCATCAAGAAAATAGGTGAAAACTAATGCTGTGCCTGTAGATGATGGCGCTGAAGGGCCGCTTGCAACTGAGAAATAGTAGGGATTCAAGAACAGATCCTTGGGGGACTCCACAGGTAACATTGCAGGAAAAGCAGGAGTGCAAGAGCAACCCTTGAAAGTGATTCTCATTGTAGAATTCAACAGAGCGGACTGATTGCTAGATTCAGGCACATTAATACCTGCCAGGGACAGTTAAAATACCAAGAACATTCGCAAAGGCCAAAGGAATTAATAGAAATCTCTACTATATTATGAAAAGAGATTTAAAACAAAACCTTTAACTAAGCATGTGATGTGGTGTACTTTTACTTGCACAACAAATCAAAACCAGCACAGTCTGCAAAACTTATTCCTCTGCTACCACCACATATCAACCAATTCTGGAAGCACAGGGACAGGTTCAACAAAAGTAAAAATATTCTCTTAGAAGAATTTGACAGAAAGGAAAACAGGTTCTTGTCCAATATTCCTGCTATTAAAAGTCATATTGCTAACATAAAAACATGAAATGCAACTTCTTATGGACTTGTTGCAGTGGAGCATCTGAGTCTCAGACCACAAAGTTTGTTTTGTGGCATAAGCCTATTAAACATGGTCAAAAAATTCTAAATGCATGCATTCATTATTTTTAAAGCATCTATATTTCGAGTGCCTAGCGTTTGAAAATAACTTTGTAAAAATGTGCGCCTCATACTAACTTAGCCACAAAACCACAGAATCATTGCATTCAGAACAGAGAAGATACTGTCAAGTATCTGGTTTCTTACTTCAGTGCCATTGTTTAAAATTCATCTTACCTAAACACTGGGTAAACCACATACACCACTGTTCCCAATACTGTACAGGAAAGGAAAGTTTGCTTTTAATTTATAGTGTAAGAATTTGTTCAATCAAGTGAAAAAATCAACTTTCCAGCTGAAGCCCCACTTTCTGGGATCCAATTCATCCTGATAAACCTGTCCAACCTGATTGGTCTGTCCGTTTAGGGACCAATCAGATGCCAGTCCTGCAACTGGCTCTGAGCAAGCAACAGCTAAACCAGCTTCCCTTTCCTGGCCTCAAACTCCTCTGGTTTTTCCCCACCCAGCCAACTTCTCACTAATTCACACAAAGTTCTGCTAATTTTATTGGGGTATTGCTTCAAACTTACTCTACACAAGAAATTAACAGCACTCATTCTAAACATAGATCAGGCTGAAGCCTAGAAAAGGTCAGTGCACTTAGGATAAGCTCATAAAAGGGAAATAGCTGGAGGATAGAAAAGGAGCTAACAAAAACACAAGAATGAGAGAACATGGAGAGAAAATTAATAAACTATAAAAGCATCTGGAGTGGGGGTGAGGGGGAGAGCGACAGCGCGAGAGTGAGATCGATACAATCATCTCAAATCTCATCTTTAAAGTCCTGCTCACCAGCCTCCTCCATACCAACTCTTACAAATACCAACACATCCAGCAACTTGCAGTCATATATCTTGAATTTACAATTCCCTATTCATCCATGTTTATTCTCACTAACTATACTTTAGGCCACTGATTTCATAACCCTTGTCCTCATTTACAAATTCCTCACCTCCTACCTCTTCTACATCTACAACCCTTTCAGTCCATGTCTTCTATTAGTCTACTCTTGGTCAGTAGAAATTGGCTGGGTTTCCATTGCCTCAGTTTCACCACAGATGGTGAAACCTGCAGTCATTATTTCCCAGCACACTTGGATTTTGTTCCTAAACACATCTGCTGTGTGCTTTTTGATCTTCAGAACAGACCAATTTGACCACACCTTCAATCCACACCTTCAGCTTCTCCCACAGCTTTCCTGGTGTTAGACTTCTTTCACCCTCCCCCATCCAGCCTTTATGAAGTATTTTAGGATGTTTGCTAAATCATGGTTGTCATACTGCATAAAAACAAGTTTCTGTTTGAGACTAATTTGATTCTAAATTCGAACCCAATTTGAGAAATACTCCTGACTAAAAATTACTAAACGAACATCACTAGGCCCAGTTATTACGTATCCCAGATATGTATTTATATCAGAACGAGAAGTTATGGATATAAAGGTAGAGAAAATCAATTGTTTTAACTGGAACTCAATTCTTAAAATTATGAAAGCTTTTGAGGGTGAATAGTGAAAGATTATTCCTACCGCTTAATGAACTCAGTAAGAAGGGAGCAATATTAGACTAATAAAAGGGTATATCAAAAATATAGTAAAGAAATAGTCTTTTTTAAAATTATCCTGATAAATCTAGTTCTTCTCAAAAGATAAAGACACAAGTATTACCAAAATTACAGTTCTAGTAGCCCAAACAGCTTCTAAAATCTCAATTCCAAAATCAGCATCTATTGTATATCCTTAAATCCAGAATCTCAAACTCTGGAAATACAGGTAGCTGTAACCAGGATCAACACAGAATCCAAGTATATTGAACAATCCAATAGCCTGGTAGAACTACAGATTGCCAAATGTTATAATTGTATTTTGTTAAAACATCTGCTTAATCTACTATATTTCCATTTTTGTCAGTGTACCATGCAAGTGCTTTGTCACATGGAAGTTTGAGTATCACAAAGATGCTGGTTGTGGTTCAGAAATTATATTCCATAAATCATGATGAAAGCATCTCCAGCCAATGTTCAGTAATAGTTAGACATATGAAACATGCTACTGCTAAGCCTAAGTTGTGAAAATGTAGATTTTCCTTTTCTTACAGGATACGGATAAATGTGTTCAGAAGAATCATCTTCCAATCCATCCCACATAGCCTTTGGATTAGTCAGGCATGTCTGAATAAATTATACATTTTCACACTTCTTCAGCTGATGAATATTCAAAAAATAAAAATATCGAGGTTTAAACTTGTAAATGAATGGCTCAGGAATCAAGGTCGATAACAAAGTACTTCATAGTATAAGCATGTCAAATGAAATTTTTCCTCTCAGTCATGTAATTCGTAAGTGATTAATAACAGGGAGAAATACAGCAAACAAAATTCTTGTGTACCATAATATTCACTCCCAGATTGCCACATGAATGGAGAGAAACAAAAGTAATGACTATTGGGCTTTTAATGTAACAGAACATCCCAAAGCAATACACAGCTGCACTGTCAAATAAAATTAGACACCAAACCAGATAAGGAAATATATAGTCTTACAATCAAAAGCATTGTCAAAGGGGTATATTTTAAGAAGTGTCCTACAGAATGAAAGGGAGATAAGAAGTGGAGATGTTTAGGGAGGGCGCTTCAGAGAGTAGGGAGTCCGCAGTTGAAGGTACTGCTCCTAGTGGTGAAGTGGTTAAAATCAGGGATATGCAAAAGACCGTAAAAGAAGAGAAAATTCTGTGGGTTTCAGGACTGAAGGATATAAAAGAGGTAGTAAGGGTCGAGACCATGAAGAGATTTGAAAACCAGGATGAAAGTAAATGAGATATAGTCAATACACAGTGTGGAGCTGTAGGTCAGGCAGCATCAGAGGAGCAGTAAGGTTGACATTTCTGGTCATCAGTCCTGCATTTGACAACAAAGACCTTCACAAGTCAACAAAAGTTCTAATGTACAGAGGACTGTTGTCACCACGCTCCTGAACTGCAAGACCTGTACTGTGTATCAGCTTCTCAACAGCACTTGAGAAATTCCACTGTCAATGCCTCTGTGCATACCCTGGAATCAATGGGAAGACTGTCAAACAAATATTCGTACTGTTCTTGTAGTCAGCTCCACGAGCATTAAGGCAAAACTTCAACTAAACAAGACACTTTGTCTGAAAACGGGTAGCTGAAAAGTGCCTTGCCTGCCAAGTCCTGTTTTCACAAATCTGCATGACAAGTTTTCAGCAGGGGAGAAAGAAAACGTTACAGCTGCACTGAAGCTGTCCTTGAAGTGCTGCAGCATTGACATGAATGACTGGGAGAACATTTCAACCAATAGTTAAGAATGGCATAGTACTGCAGATGCCGGAGATCCGAAACACAAACCAGAAATTGCTGATGAAACTCAGCAGGTCTGTCCGCATCTGTGAAGAGAAAACACAGTTAAAATTGAACCTAGGTGACCAAAGAAGCTATTTCTTTATTGTATGATTGGCAAGTTGCCCATGAAGCAGCTTCACACTTGGAGTCAAATGATGTGGCAAATTGGTGGCAATGAAGGAAAAAAAAACAAAGCATATCCTGCACTCCAGACACCATTATTTTATGGGATGTCCTGTGCAATGTGCACAAAGTTCACTGAATTGAGAATCGACTTGTTCAGCCACATGAAGGCCCATGGCAGAAACTCGCAACCGAATAAACATTAAGAACAAATTGAGGGACAGTTACCAACAACGTACGTACAGGTGGTTTTAGATGACTTAAACTTACAGAAAGCTGAGACTAACTCAAAATGCATTGAAATTGTGTAGTGATAATAAAGACATGAAAGATGGGCTTATCAGATTAGCTGCAACAAGGGCAAATTGAAAATGTACGATAACAGAAATAGCACAAATACATGGTGGGAAATTCATCTCACCATGGTACCAATATTACACTCTGGTTCAGACTCAGTTTCCAGTGGTTAGGGAACAGATGTTGGTCATTCCAATCTTTAATGAGAAAACTTCTGCTCATTCAATGTTGACAATTTATAGAGACAGTGCTATCAGTTTCTAATGTATGCTGATGTGCTTTCACAGATTGCAGAAGAGTAACACATGCATGTAGAACAGGAAGAAGCCAAGGATAGATCCTCAAAGTGGCCAGAGGCAAAAGGGCAGCTGCGGTAAGAAAAGACACTGCAGATTATTTAGTACCAGTCAACTCCTAGTGCCCAGTTACAGAGCAACATAAACAGAAACTTACAAAAAAAATTTGCCTTCTCATTATATTGGCTAGGATTTGTGTAAAAGTTAGGGGATCTAACAAGAACATGATATTACACAATTATGCAGAATCCTGGGCAGCACGGTGGCTCAGTGGTTAGCACTGCTGCCTCACAGCACCAGAGAGCCGGGTTCGATTCCACCCTCAGGCAACTGTCCGTGTGGAGTTTGCACATTCTCCCCGTGTCTGGTTCCCTCTGGGTGCTCCAGTTTCATCCACAGTCCAAAGATGTGCAGACTAGATGGATTAGCCATGCTAAATTGCCCAGAATGTTCACGAATGTGTCAATGAGGTGAGTTATGAGGGATGGTTCTGAGTGGGATGCCCTGAGGGGCAGTGTGGGCTTGTTGGGATTCTATGACGATCTATGATCTATGCAGTGGCAATCAAAATTAATGTGCTAAAATTAATTGGTTTTCTTTGATGTTACCACTTATTCCAAATGAAATGTAAGGACTGGATTCTGATGAATAGGTTTAATAGTACAGGAAAAAGAATAGGCCATTTAGTCCTTCCAGCCTGCTCTGTCATTCAGTTAGTTCCCTAACCAATGACCATTTTGGTGCAGAGCAAAAAATTGAACCCCAGTAAAAGAACAGCCAATACACATGGATTTGGGAGATACAACATTTTAAATAATATCAAATCTGCTACATAGATATACTGAAAATTCTGTCTCGATACAACACAACAATTTTAAAAACATAGAACATACCTCTAACGAGAAAACTCAACAGGCACATCTGTGACACAAAAAACAGATTAAGACCTCCCAGGTCAACGACCTTTCATCTAACTAGTGAACTTATGGATTAGCAGCAAGAGAACAATAGCAAAGAAACAACCAGCCAGTCTATGTAGTTGAGAGTAAATCTTGCACTTATAACTCATTAACTTTTTAAACAAAAACTTCCCTCTCCAACTTATCTTCAGCGATCCCTATACGGTGGTCATGAAACATTACAGGAAAACATTGCACTGAATGGAGTTGGCTGACCAATCATGTTTGTGGGGCAAATATGAGTTTGAAGTAAATGTAGCAGGATAAGTTTTCCTGTGACTTGCTCTAAAGACCATCTATAACAGCATGTATTTTTCACAGCAGCCATGATTAAGTGGATTCAAAAGTAAATCCACCTAATTATAAAACGAACTTACATAAATTACAGTCAAGATGTATTCATGAAGAACACATTGTTGGTTTTAAATCTGTATTCCTACCTTTACTAAAACAGAGGTTGATCCAGCAAACGTAATAAACTGCTGAAATTTTATGAAACATGCACAAATGCACCAAGTAAGTTTTCATGAGCCATTCAACTCTGAAAGATTATCAAATCCTAGTTTTCACTTGACATCCACATAATGTGCACTTAAAAGCTGTGACATTAGAAAATGGCATGCAACCTGCCCACTTTTCCCTTTCCGAACCCAGAGACACTAATTTTATGGATCCTGCATTATTTCATTTTGATCAGCCATCACAGAAAATAAGAAGTATCATTTGCACAATTCAGCATTAGACAGAGCAGTGCATTTATTACCTCTTACTGACAAGTTGAAAGACCAGATCAAATTTTTTCAGCAAGATTTAAAATTTTCCGGAAAAGCTTTCGAAAAACAGTTTTGCCAAAAAATGACATCACAAAATCATGTAATATTGTCAAAACAAACCAGAAAAATTGTTCATTTCCAAACACATCAGTTAGGAGAATAATCTCAAAACATTCCAAGCAGTCTACTTTGTTGTCATCTTTTGCCAACCTGTTTTAAATACAGATCTTAATATACCTTAGGAAACTTTTTTTTAGGAAAACTCCAACAGCAAAGTCAATATTCCACACTGCATAGCTAAATAATATCAGCCAATGCACAATTGAAGAACTACATTTTAACATCGCTGGTTTGATCCAGAATTTTTAACAACAGCTTGTTTTCCACCTTATGATTGTTACCAGACAGACCTAGAATGGTGATTGCCAAAAGAACTAGAGATAACATGAGGAAAAACTATGTAATTAGTTCAAATTCAGAATGCACTGGTGCAGCATAGGGAGGGGGATACAGATTTCGTAAGAAACCATCAAAAGGGAACTGGATGAATATTTTATGGAGAAAAAGAAGAGATATGTGGAGATGAAGCTAACTGAATCCTTCTACAAGAGCACAGTGCAGACCCCGATGGACTGAATGGTTTCCCTAACTGCTGTACAGTTCTATGATTCTCAAGCAAAAGAAGATTTTGCAACACATCTGAAATTCTTCAAAAACACTTTATAATTCACTCCATGACATCCAATTATATTTCTCAAATCATATAGTTTCCCCACTAGAAGTTAATAATGTGAAAAAGTCTAAGCAAAAGTCCTATATTGGGCTCATAATAGAAAAAGGCAAAGTTATGGTTTAGTTTAAAGGGCATCATTTACAGAACTATCTTTAAAGAAAAGCATACAAGAATCTAAAACACATGCTTGCAATACCTTGACAAGGATATATCTCAATCATCTTCCTTTCAGACTGAAAAGCCTCAGCTTTTCTACTCTTTTTTCATGAGTTGCTCCATTTCTGACCTGGTCTGAACTGTTTCCAACCTCTGAATCTCTTACTGATTCTCATTGGAAAACATGTATGAATATTAAATGATAACAGAAATGGGCCATGTTACAAGATCATTTGAGGGCAATGACAAACACTCTACATGACCACTTGGGTAAAATAGCAAAAGTTAAAATAATTATTTACACACAAGGTAGAGGTCTGTGCCAAAAGTCAATGGTGAGTTTAGTCCATAAAGTCTTTTAAAATTAGGCAGCTACTTGAAAAAGAAAAATAATAAAAGATGCATGAGGAAGTAGATGCGGAAATTGGACCAAGTAGTTTAAATAGCAAGAGTATCAGTACAGACTTAATTGGCAAAGTAACCCATGTTATAAAATTAAGATTTTAAGTATACTTCACAGAATGGAGGTCTATAATTCATTACACTTTTGATCAAAGGTTTAAGCAACCAGTGAATCAATAGATCAATTTCTCCAGCACTTAGGACTTGGGCTTCATTTCTTTTTCCTGAAAGCCAGGTTTATTTTTCATAATATGACTACAGTAATGAGTCAACAGTTTGCAATTGCCCAACTGAAAATGGTTCACTGGATCATCTGTTCAAACCTAGATTATTCCGGGTAGTGCAATGGCTCAGAGATTATTGTATTGTATTATATTATATCATATTATATTATAAATTGTCTGCAGTGTCAAGGGATGTTCAGGCTAGGTGGATTTGCCCTGGTAAATGCAGTTATGGGAATAGGGTGGTGGGATGCTCTTCGGAGGGTCAGTGTAGACTCAATGGCCTCTTTTGGCACTGTATGGATTCTATGATTAAAAAGTGTAAGATGTATAAATTAGTTGTTAGGAAACAAGACACTTTAGTGATATTTGGAAATAAACTTTAATAGCCCTCAGCTAGTATAATCTCTTCAGAGGGTCAGTGTGGACTCGATGGGCTGAATGCTCCTTCCACACTGTAGGGATTCTATGAATCTGCTTACGTTTTCCTCCCCAGTGTCTGTTGTAATCCACACTGCTTACAGCTATGTCCTTTCCAACTCCAAATATTTATGTAAGTGTGCAACAACGTCTCTTGCTTAACACACACACACACTTGGCCTGGAGGATAGCTGCATTTCTCCTCCTTCTTGGAGACAGTGGTTTCGATTTTGAGATGTTCAAAAATATTTTGATAAATTTATGTCAATTTCCTCTGTTTGACCCATGACAAAACTCCAAATGGAATATTACTAACGATTGTCTCATCCACTTCAATTGTCTATAACATCAATAATCAAAACTTTCTTCCTCCACACCCGCAACATTTAGTTGTATCATGTAAATGCTCCCATCTCCCATCAAAAAGTCACTCAAATACAAATAATTTACATATAAAATGGAGCAATTTATAACAATATTTTCCATGGCAAATATTTCAAAATCATACGTCTCAACTTGAAAACACAAAAGACAGGCTCAGGATGTGCATCAATTGAGTGCTTGGAATTGATAGAAAACTTGTCATAAGCCTTAATTTTAAAAATGCACTTACCGAACATTGCACATTATTGTTCATGATTACTCTGACTTTTATAAAAAACTGTAAAAATAGTTAAAAGATGCACAAGTCCAGCATACAAAGCTCAAAGCAGTAGATGTCAGGTCACCAATAACAACTTTTTTTAAAAAAGAGACCTTGTAAATCTACATCATAAGCTCTCCTTTTGGCTTTTCACAAACTCACTATTTTACAGCCGTACTAAGGAGTCCCAACTGCAAAATTTCCCCTATCCTCTGCAGTCAACTACTGGGGCAGCACCTTGGGTAGAAACATGTGCAACACTGCACCCTCTGCTTAGCCCCGGATTAACATGATGGTTGACAGCCAGACCATTCAAGAATGTAGTTTATTTTTGAATACCAAATGTGCACAGAGATGATACCAAACACAAATGACCTCAAGAAAAAAGTTGAATTTTTTTTTCACAGGGTTAAAAGAAAACAGAAATAACAACATTCAACTGTCAAAATTACTGTAAAACTTGAGAATTCAAAAGTGTGCCACGAGAAAGCCAACAACATAATTTATAATCTACTATACTGTGTAAACTTCAAATTTTGAATTATAGTTAAAGATAAACATAAACATAATATTCAATTGGCATAATCACAATTACTGCAAACTCCCTTTTAAAAATATGGAGTTCACTCCAACAGATTTGATATCTGCCAAATTAGATCTGATATCTCCTACATCAAACTTAAATCACAGCTCAGCTGGCAGATAACCAACTTGCATTTGTGCCTCCGCTGTTATGTAACTCAGTGAATATCGCAAAATAGAACACTTCAAAATGAACTGAATCCTATTTTTAATCTATATTCGAGTAATTAGAAATCCACCTCAAATGAAAAGTGAAATAGATGGCTAAGATTTCGGGTCAGATTGTTTTGAATCAAAAAATCATACCAATGAAAAGTTTTACACATCAATTAAGACTCTCAGTGGAGTAGAGCATCAGAATCAAAGTCGTTGCACACAGCAACTCGATCACAAAGAATCACTGGTTTCTTAGGGATGGCATTGCGAGTTCATCAAACCGATTACTGTATCGGGTTTATCACTGGTCAGCCTTGGGACAGTGGCCAATACTGCAACCGGGAACTTGACGTTTCCAAACAAGACTTTCACAACTGGCCACTAAACACTTGGGAAGGAGGAGGCAAAAAAAAAACACACACAGATACACAACCCAAGCCGAGACGGACCATCCTCTCCGCATGCAACGACACAGGATTCCCAGTTCAGTTTCTAATCTCCGGCACAAGTGGCTGACCGAAAACCCACCGCCTGGCAACCGCTGCCAGGGGCTGGGTGCTGACCGACTGACCTGACAGGCCCCAAATCAGAGCAACCACCACCTCCTCCCTCACACCCCCAACCCGTAAAGCCCCTCGGACCCCGTCGTCCTGTAGAAGCAAATGGGGAGGGGGTTGGGGGTGGCGGGGGGGAAGAGGTTCGGCCCTGATTCCCCGGGCTCCCGAATTGACCACCACTTTCTTTCTCGTCTCCATTCACCGAGTCACGTACCTGAGGCGCTGCAGTCGGCGCACACTTCGTTGGGCCGCAGCTTTCGGGACATTTCTGCTCTCCTCGATGATGATGATTCTCCCGGTCTCTGCTAATTTATTCCCAGCGCTCACCTCCTCCCCTTACTCCAACCCCCCCACCTCTCCAGCCCCTCCTCCGACACCGCCAGGTCTCCAAATCTCCCAGGGCCGGTGTGTTTAGCGCAGACGCATCCGGTTCGAGACAAGTTACTGGAAAACCGCAGCTTTCCCCCGCCCGCCCCCATTCCCAGAGCAACCAGGAAATGACGACAAGACCCGGCCCGCGCAGCGCAGCCCAACCTGCTGCTGGTGGGGTTCCCGGTGTCGTCACCTGACTGGCAGCACGCTTGCCCAATAGACAAGCGGTTGCTTCCCAATTACGTCACCACATGCCAATCAGCTCTCACCAGCCACTAAGTTTGGTGGACACTGGGCGAGTGAACAAGCACCAACAGGGGGCGGGATGCGGAGGTGGGCACCCGCCTCAAGGTGAGCTGGGATTTGTAGTTCTCGCCGGATAGCTGGTGCAAGGGTGATGTCATTGCCCAGAACGGAGCACATTCAGTTGCCTACCCATATTCATACATATTAAAATTATTTCCCCGGAATTGGTCAAAAACACGTAGCTCATTTTAAATTGCAAATTGCCACCAATATTTCTAACCTCAACGGACGAACTACAGCTCCCAGGAGGTTTTAAAACAGCGCATCTCCAATATTATAGATAATGGGGTTGGTAATAAATTTAAATGCATAACTATTGCATTTTTTCACTAATCTGTACTCATGCTGAATGGAAAAAAATCAATAGTACATACTAATTAGCCACTTTGTAGATTTTCTTTATATTATTTGAAATCTACGCTCCATACGTATTTTCAACCTGCATATTTCCCCCACAGTAACTTGGTAATTCCTCACCCTTCGATTTTCTCCTACTTCCTCTTTTCCCGTACAGTGAAAGCAAGAATTACAGCGCTTCCTATCGTCCGATATTCAGCTGCCGAGCAATATAGGGATTGGTGCCTGTTGCCAGGGGGTTGACTATCTGCTGCAAAGGTAGTTTGCATGATATTTGGAAGAGAAGAATGATATCAGAATGATTTCTGCGAGAAGGGTGGCAGAAAAATATCCGTTGCATTATTTGGTTTGGCATAATAGATACAAGGATCTGGAAAAGGAACTTAGCACCAAGCAGGTGGGTGATGTATGTGTGTGTATGTGTGTTTATGGGGTGGTGCAATGCAAGTGGAATTGACTAAATACTATCAGATGCAGGAACATAGACAATTCGCTGTTTAATTATAAATCGGAAATTAAATGCTGTCAGTCGGAAGAATTGGAGATAATCCATTTTTTTCTACATTAAAAATATTCTTGGACCCGAATTGTGACATGTCCGTTTTCGTGCATTAGGTTGGATGGAATTGTGCTAGTGCCGTACAATTAGCTGATTCCTTCGTTGGGTTATGTATTGTTTAAATGTGCTTCTTCCAATAAGCATTAAAAATCATGATCGCGAAGCTTTCATTATATATTGACTTTTAGTCTGTATTTTCTTCGGTCACTTAAAGACGAAATGTGTGGTTACTATTCTCCGCTTACTATCTTATATGGAAATGAGGCATCCATAGTAATACGGGAACCATATGTGTTCTGTAGTGGAAAGAAGATTTATGCCAAGTGCTTTAAAATATTCCCGTAAATTCTGCTGCCCATTTTAACACCCAAAACGAAATCCTGAAATGGGTTCCAATATCAGTCGGTCTCCAAAAGGAAGTTGCCATATTGTGTGTGTGTATGTATGAAAAGAAAAGCATGTTGGTCTGTCAAAATAAATGTTCTGTGGAAGTAAGGCAACTACAAGCTCACAGCCGACTGATTGGGTTCAAAATAAACCGCAAACTAAACGACCCTGGTTTAATTATTTAACATAAACTTCTTTTGAGATGATCTGGTATTTCAATTTAGTTCCAAACTGTGCAGCTACAAAAAATATTTTCGTAGGGTTGCACCTGTTTCCTATCAAACTGATAAATATCGTTTAAGGTTCTGTCGTACTGTCTGATGTAGCTTTCTGGCTAGAATCAAACGATGTTTGATGAATTGTAAGAAACCTTTCGCGTCTGGATGTCGTTTTATCATAGTTTCTCCGGTGTACAATGACTCCGACCGACACTTGATACAAGAAGCCAGAGAAAAGGATGGGACTGTCATCTCTTGTGGCTGCACGCTTTAAAGAGCTGAATGCACAGTTAATCACACAGGCGCCAACCACTCCGCTCCCGGCACATTGTAACATCGCTTTTCCAAGCATGGTCTCTATGTCAAACCAAACTGATTGATTTTTGAGACAGTGGAAATTTGCTACATGGTGTAGAAGTGAAAAACAACAGGGAAATTACTGCATTTATTAAAATGTCAATATCACATTATTTTCTTCAACCACAGTGTCAATTAATTGTTAGAAAAAGCAATAAAGAATATTCGACAGATGTTAGCGAGATAAAGTCAGCAATGTAAACCGAATCTCTATAACCAGAATTGTCCGTTCCCACATGCGGACTCAGCTCAGATTTTATACATTTTTAAAAAAAGACTGGATGCAATGAGTTCACAAAACCTATCTGCATAAGCACATTCTTGGGTTTGTGGAGTCAGTTCCAATTTTCGGGAGATCAGTAATCAGAAACTAAACAGGTCAGGCAGCCTCCGTGGAGCGGAACAAAATTAACACGGCCTTCTCCAGAATTTTGGTGAAAGGTTATCGACCTGAAAGGGTCACTGTTTCTCTCCAGAGGCTGCCTTACCCGCCGAGATTTTCCAGCTTCTTTTTTTCCGTGCTCACTTTGGATTTCCAGTATTTTGCGTTTGTGCCAGAAACGTTAAGATTGGGAGGCACAAGACACATCGGGAGGTCCTAGTCCAGGCAGGATGCTGATCTTCCTTCCCGTTTAGAAGTTGGTTTTGACTTGAACTTGAATTGTTGAAATCAGGCGCAGAACTATTCCATCTGTCACTTGAGCGAGTTCCGATTTGCACCGAGGCGGAGTCTGAGTAAACGGTTACAGCACAAAATACAGTCTTCGTGACCAGGAAACTGTTCTCATGCTAAGGGTGCTGAATGCAACTGACATTCCCTTGTGATCATATTGTACCAGGGATTCCCAAAATAAAACAAAAATCTGTTTTTACCCTTTTTGGAAAAACCCAAACCACCCCACCCTAAAAGTAGCCGAAGCCCTTGGGAGGGCTCCGCTGCTTGTGATGTGCAGCAAATGCATTCTTCCTGCCCGTTCTGTTGCAACTTGCATTAGCAACTGTGACGGTAGAGTGGACCCTCTGCTGGCCTGGCCTCCCGCCACAATCCGCAACTGACAGGTGAAAATACAGGAGATCAACATGACTCTGGACCGGAAATGCAGCAAACGGAGCAAAATACGTTTCTCGCATCCTTTGTGGAAACGGGAGAAAAGCCGCTGACACACGGCGTCACTGAATGGGGCTTCAGCTGGATGCAGGAACTAGAGGAACGCTCAATGTACTCTGAGAATGCACAAAGTCTGAAATACTGCAAGCAATTACTAGAACAGAGTTGGGACCGATGATGTTAGGAATTGGGTGCACAAAGCCTCCAGTAAATGGAGTGAATGCAGAGTTTTAGATGGGGTTTGGGGAGGGGGGTGCTGGATCCTGAATTTATCACGGCTGGCGATGACCGGGTTGGATCTAAAACAGCCACAACACCGTGATGGTTCCGTCTATCTCCCTGAAAACCGGGGGCTGCCTCAATCAGTTTGCACCAGCGTTCTTGCACGACACGTGCGAGCTTGTGTATCATTGCAAAGTGTGTTCCAAATCGCGGTTTCTGCCGTAGAAAAAACCAGAAACAGCGGCCAGTTCCTTGCCGTTGAGGCCCAAGTTAGCTCGAGGTGATTATCAATGATCCAGCAAGCCACTGTCCAAACAGCCCCCATTTGAACAGTGTCTGACCGATAATTGTAACAACCTGTAATGTATCACGCAGACAAGATAATGGAATAGCAGCAGGGACATGGAGCTGATATTGGTGTGGGATTGCAGATATTGCCTGCACGGGAGGAGACAATGGACATCCGCCAGTTTAACGACCTGGGTCACAAACTTTGTTTTCTATACCCCTGTGCCCCATTCTCACAAATATCTACAGGGAATTGGGCCTTTGCTGTTTAAAATTACGGTAAATGTGCGAATTTCTTCGGGATATAATGATATATTCAGATTCCTAACTACTGAGCTATTTGAAGATATACAAAGCCTATTTTGAGACTACTAATTGCATAAATTTGAAGTCACTCAAAGGAATTTCTGCAGATATTTTATTCACAGTAAATAGTTTTTTTTTGTGTTTTTGCGTCTGAAGTTTTGGGTCTGACGTCAATGAAATTGTGTACCTTTTAATAATCCAAGCGTTCGCAGTTATAATCAGGTGACGGATTGGTGTGGAGACACAGGGATATCAAATCTTTGCTCTCCAATAGCAATGTTCTTTATTTCCTTTTAGCATCACCTTCCCCCATGGTCTAACAGCAAAAATACTGTAGATGATGAAAAATTGAAATACCAGAGTATCATAATTAACGTTTGCAGATGAAAATGACTAAGAATGTGCCTGGTTCTCACCCACACACATGCTGCCAGACCTGCTGAGTATTCCCAGCAATTTCTGTTTTTATTCATAATTTAACTGAATTGCCCTTTACTCCTTGAACTTGATAATGGACTGAATAGATTAACCATCATCGTTACATACCTTGACCACTTCATTGGAATAGTTCATTCATAACCAAGGAGGCATAAATGAAGTTGATGAGCTATAGGTGGAGATCACCACATAGGAATACAGTATGTGATAATGAAGACACAGCTCACAAATGGGAAAAACTAGGTATTAAATATGTTTCAGAGATAGTAGGAACTGCAGATGCTGGAGAATCTGAGATAACAAGGTGTAGAGCTGGATGAACACAGCAGGCCAAGCAGCATCAGAGGAGCAGGAAAGCTGACATTTTGGGCCTAGACCCTTCATCAGAAAATCACTTTCTACAGTCCAGCTCTACACCTTGTTATCTAGGTATTAAATATTCCTGAATGCAAGATCTTTAGGAAAACTAGGAAAGGAAGATGGGCAGCAGTGCTGGATTGGTGTTGAACAGGAGACATCCAGTAGACATAATGTTCTGGAGGGGTAAAGAACAAAATCTACCTGAGTACATCAAAAAACAATAGAAGTTCAATTACATCACCAGCTGTCTTTTATAGGCCACCAATGCATCGGAAGGATGGAGGGGCAATCAAAGATTGAGTTCCCTGGGCAATGAGAAAGATAAAGAGTAAAATGAAACAGAAAGATGGTGTAGGAATAACAGATATCAAATCGAAGTACAAGTGGGAACTAGGTTGAATGTCGAATAAGGGAGAATATGAAAGAGACTGGAAGTTAGTAAGAGTAGGATGGGGCTGATTAGGGATCAACAAGAGGATCCGTGTGTGAAGACAAGAGGACAAGGCTGAGGTAATAAATTATTATTTGAATTTTATCGAGGAAGAAATAGAGAATCATGGTGGTTGCATGTTTTTTTGAACTGGGGAAAGGTATATAGTGCTTTTCCAGGCTGAGTACTGCAACTACTGGATTTTGTTATTACGTCAAATTATGTTAAATTCTGGAATTTAGCTGGATAGAATATTCTGTAACTTAAGGTTTACATTATGTTCATTATATTCAATTCCTTTGGAAGATGAAATCTATTGAATTCAGTAAACTGACTATGGTTTTGAAATAGATAAGACATGTATTCTTGTTATTAAAAAGGATAATTTGCCATTGTGGAGTTAGTTCAAATTTATTATTATACTTGGCACTACTTGTAAAAAAAGTTCTAAATTAATTCTTGAATATAGCAGGCTTAACTAAAATAAAATTTTAACTTGTGACTAACATCTTTTTATCTCATGAGTGTGCAGTACAGTGTGCAGTACAGGAATAGGGTGTACAGGGCACCGTCTCAACATTTGCACATAGGAAGTATTATGGACTACAAGGAGCTTATAACACACAGAAGATGTAGGCTGGGGGAAATGGTGGACATGGCAAATAAAATTTAATGCAGGAGATTATGGAATGATTCATTTTAGAAGGATGGATAAGGAAAAGCAATCTGAAGGGGGTGCAGGAACAGGAAAGCTTTATGACATTTTTTCACAAATTGTTGAAAATGGCAGGGCAGGTTGAGAAAATAGATGTACGGGATCTGTTATAATTAGGAGCATAGAATTCATAAGCAAGGAAGCTATGTTAAATCTTCAGAACCTCAATTGGAGTATTGTGTTCAATTCTAAGCAGTCTGCTTTAGGCAGGATGTGAAGGCTTTAGAGTTCAGGCAGCTATGATTTACAAGAATACTTCCAGTGATGAGGCTGTACGGTTAAGTGAATAGGTTGATGAAGCTGAAGTTGTTAGTCTTTAAGAAAAGAAGGTTGAGAGCGTATTTAATTGAATCATTTGAAATTATGAGAAGTCTAGACAGATGAGATAGGGAGAAACAATTCCCATTTACAGCAGAAGTGTCAGAAGCAGAGGACATGGGTTTCTTCTGGGTGCTCCGTTTTCCTCCCACAGTCCAAAGATGTGCGGGCTCAGTGGATTGCCCATGCTAAATTGCCCATAGTGTGCAGGGATATGTAGGCTAGGTGGATTAGCCATGGGAAATGCAGCGTTACAAGGATAGGGTGACGGCTGGGTTTTGGTGGAATACTCTTTGGAAGGTCAGTGAGGACTTGTCACCAAGTTGCCTGCCTCCTTACAAAAGGGATTCTATGATCTAATCAACAGTGATACAAGGAAGAACATTTTTATGTAGCAAGTTGTTAGGAATGGAATGCATTATGTAATAATGTGATGGCACCAGATTCAATTGCGTCTTTCAAAATGGAATTGGATAAGCATCAGAAAGAAAAGAAAATGCGCATCTCTAGGGGAATGGCAAGGGAGTGGATTTGCTGAGTTGTTTTTGCAGAGAGCCACCGTGTACACAATAGGCTAAATGGCCACCTTCAATGCTGTAACCATGCTATAATTCTACAATATGAAGAAAAGTACATGCTCCCTTTAACCTTATACTCTTCTTAAAGTCTGATGGATTAGATGCAAAGCTGTCTTTGCCTAGAATGCTTGTATTTTGTATCTTTTACGCACAATGTATTAATGGAGCGGTTTATGATTTTCACCTTTCGAGTGGTAATTGTTCATCTTTAAATATCCATTGTTCAACCGGTACTGCAGCGTAGATAATGTGAATGTGATAGATCTTACCTTTGCCCTAAATTCATTGGAATGTATTGCAGCGATTCTGATATATAGTATTGAATTCATGTTCAAACATTAATAGAATGCCGTTGGGGCTTTCTTACTTGAAACAAAAATGCATGCAAATGAACAGCTATTTTAGTATTAAAGATGTCAGTCAATGAACAAGATTGTTGCCAATGTTACAGTGCTTCTACAGTAGTTCAATTATTTTTGATGAAGATTGCTCCTTTATACTCTACAGGGACATCATTCTGTAAGACAGTAATAGTTTTCAATTTCCATAACCTTTCTTAACACATCTCTAGCTTCTCTTTGTTGAGAGTTTAATCTGTTTGAAGCAGTTGCAATGCAGCATTTGTTTTCTACTTACCATCACACCTAAAAAGATTGCTTCTTCTAAAAGAACTGTTTATTTTTGTGGGATGAAATGTTTCATTGAATAAACAGATGTGGGCTTTGATTACGTTGGAATTACTGTTTTAAAATGTTGAAATGTAGAATTTAATGTAAATAGCATAAGTTCTCTCTTCTAAAATGAGCTGTTGTCCTCTATTCCAAGGTTTTGTTTGCATTTGACTGCTAAACATGGAAATGAGCAGTGTTATTGACAAGTGTATAGGCAGAGTTGTATTGTGTGGAAATTCAGTCTGGTTCCCTAAATGCACATTAGATATGTGTGATTTAGTATTTATGTTTCAAAATTGTAACAATATCTATGTTTGGTTGAAAATTTGATTTTAAAAGATCAAATAGAATAAAATGGAGATTTTCTGCAGTTCGTCAAATTGTTAAATTCCGGAATTTAGCTGGATAGAATATTCTGTAACTTAAGGTTTACATTATATTCAATTCCTTTGGAAGATGAAATCTATTGAATTCAGTAAACTGACTTTGGTTTTGAAATAGATAAGACATGTATTCTTGTTATTAAAAAGGATAATTTGCCATCACGGAGTTAGTTCAAATTTATTATTATACTTGGCACTTCTTGTAAAAAAAGTTCTAAATTAATTCTTGAATATAGCAGGCTTAACTAAAATAAAATTTTAACTTGTGACTAACATCTTTTTATCTCATGAGTGTGCAGTACAGTGTGCAAGACAAAATTTAATCCAGTAACCAGATTACATCAAGCAGAGCAATTATAGATTCATTAGTCATACAACTCTGTTAGCTGCACATATAAGTTTGGGTTCAGTTTAAACAACTTAAACAAATAACAACTGTTCTGGATCTATAGGGAGAAAATTATTCCATAAAATATTAAAATTGTAACAATTATCTGAAATTGTTTACAGAAGAAATAATTCAAGATAATTTATAAAATATAAATGGCACCTTGCTTCTTTGTGAAAATAATTATATCTCATCACATACTATTGTACAGTTGTCTTTTGTAAAATAAGTCACAATTGGCCTCTCTCTCTGAAGCTTTTTCACAGTAACTTCCATTCAAATAATTCCATCCTGACTACAACTTAAGCTTTGTTGCAATGTGCTGCTATAATGCAAGATCCTGAGCTTTTTGTTTTAATACAAACTGTGGGGACCTTTGTGACATCAATATGTAATGTACATTTTTGTGCATATATAATGAGCTTTTCAGATGAGCAAAGCCCACTTCAATTCATGTCTTTAGCTTTCTGATCTGATTATAATGGAAACAATGGTGTAGTTAACAGTCAAGATAAAAGCAAAGTACTGCAGATGTTGGAAATCTAAAAGAAAAATCAAACGTACTGGAGAAACGCAGCAGATCTAGTAGCATCCATGGAAAGAGAAACAGAGTTAACATTGAGTCCAATATGACTGTTTTTCAGGATAAAAGAAATGTCATATCAGACTCCAAACATTAATTCTGTTTCTTCACAGATGTTGCCAGACCTGCTGAGTTTCTTCAACACTTTCTGTTTTTTTCTTCGTATAGTTATCACAACTGACCTCAGAATCTCTGGGCTAAAGAGGGTTTCTGTTTCTCATTGTTTATGTAATGGTCTCTGTTGTATGTGGAAATTGGATGTACATTTGAAACTAAAATAATTTCAGGGCTATAGGGAAAAAATCAGGGCAGTGGAACCAATTAGACATAACTTTCAAAACAGTTAATTCAGACCCGATGGACTGAATAGCCTTCTTCTCAGTTGTATGTCTGTATGACTAATGAACTAACTCAATGGATTTGGGTTTGACTGCAATTCCTCAAACAGTTGAGCTACCTGCCAGAATTCAATATTTAGTCTCATCCACGAAGAACGATTCTGTACAAGAGTCTGGCATCAACTGTGGAAATCCTGCTGCATTAATCACAGCCTTCAGGAGAGGAGAGGAGAGCAAATTTCTTCTTCACTTGCAACAAATCGACAAACGAATTAACAACATTTAAATCACAGTTAATCCTCTTCTAAAAATGAATACATTTGATATTCATTAGACATTTTTCTGGCACATATTCTAATACAATGTGGAAAGTCATTTTAAAATATTTTTCTACAATGCCCAAATCCAAGTTAAGGCCAACATAAATCATCTTAGACAAACTTGTCTTGAAGCCTATATGCTATCATTAGCGCAATGTTTTATCGTTAATAATGTTGACATCAGACATCGCTCATTCATCACAAATGATTTGAACAACTAAACACAATGAAGCAGTCAGTTCGATATAGAACTATTTATCTATCAGTATTTACTTCAGACGCTCACACATGGAATAAAACCATCGTTAGTGAGCAAGGAAGAGAATAGATGGGTGGGGTGTCTTCACTATTCCGCAGGACTGCAGTGGGAGTCTGACAGAATGCCTCGTGAATAAATGATTGGGAATTCACATTTGGGCTTTTAAAGCCCAAACCTTCTGAGGCTATCTACATCTGAGGATACAAATGCAAAGGGAACCACTCCCCTATTTTTCCATTTCTCCAAGCCATACGGAACTGAACCTGAGACTGGAAGGCAGTGCATCTGCTGAGATGAGACTTATTATCTACTGAAACAGAAACCCACCAAAAGCAACCAGGTAGGGAAAACTTCGAGTATTGTTTTTCTGACTCATTTAAATGCAGATAGACATGGATGTAGAATGAAGTCTCAGGAGAAGACTGGCCATTCTTATTGCCTAAACAGCAACTGGGCACTGGAGTGTGTGACAACATGGAGAAGGGAACTCCGTGAGATATGCTGTGGTAGTGCATGCCTCTGCTGGCCCCTGCAGATGAGGTGTTCCTCCAGCAAATTTGGATACTTCAGCATGTTCAGTGCTCCAGAAGAAGAGGCTCCTGACATCATGCCTCACGTAATTTCACTGCCCAAATCTCTGGTAGAGCTGTGGAGATAAACTCTGCTGCTGAAACAGATGGCAGAAAAAGAGGGAAGGTGTTACTTGGGAGTCTGCAGAGGGGAAGAAATAGAAAGAATGAGATTGAAAGAAAATCCTACTAGGGAAGGATGAGAGGAGGCTCGAATCCTGGACAGAAAACGGGACAGAGCAAGCAGGGAGAGAAACCTTGTTGTGACGCAAAGGAAGAGTGATGGAGAAGCCCCTTTCTTATGTAATGGGATACGGAGGAACCCTATTGAATGAAGGAGATAGAAAGCCACCTTTTACTGCTGTCCACTGACCCTGCCAGAAAATCCTGTTTATGGATAAAGGATGATGCTAGTATCCAGCTGGTATAGACAGCAGATGTGCAAGTGGAGTCTTTCCTGGCCTTTGGTTCATACATCAATGATAGGCCTGGTCTCAGTGTGGGCTCTGCTTTAATGTATTCTGTGACAGATGTGAGCTTCTACAACCCTGCATTATCAAACAGCTTAATGATTCTGACCACTGCCACCAGCAATAATTACAGAGCGAGGGTTTGATATTGCTACCACTATCGCTGTCATGGCTGCAGATGCCAGTTGGACAGAGATATCCAGTTAAAGACACCTCTGACCTTGGCCTCTTGCTGTCTTTAACTCTTGTTCTATTATACTTGGTTCTCCAGTTGCAAAACTTTCCCCTGTCACCTCCTGTTCTGCGGGCTCAAGCCTATTGGGGGCTATCTTCACAGGCTTACCTTTCCTTGGCTGTTTTAGTTGTGAGCACACACATCTTCTTTGCTCTTCTGGCTATGGATTCAACAATCCACCAAGGAGAAAAGCATGACAGCTTTGCCATCCCAGATCTGCGAGGTCACGAAACATAGTTCGGGCAAGTTACAAAATAAAATGACATATTTTCTTGAATTCAATTCCTCACAATTAAAGAGTACACATTTGAAATACTTCAACATAATGCCAGCAAAGATAACTCCAGCATTTTATATGTAAAGAATTATTTATTTGCTCATCACAACTGCTCGTGATGGTCGCACATTAATTTATTTCCCTGTGGTTGGTGTGCAACACACTTAACTATCTGCTCAATTTTCTTCATCCTTCAGCAAAGCCATGGAAAATTCAATTATGTTGTTTATAATGCTTGTGTATAGTTTTTAAGGAAAATAGATGGGACTGATTTCAATGAAAATAACCTCATCTCATGGTTCAGGTTGAAATAAATCAGCCAATGTTGCTTGAGGTTTGAATTTGTGACACCATCTGAAAATGTAACAAGGTTATTTTCTTGCAATCAATCTTATCCGCCCATCATTTTCCACAGTTATTAGAATCTCATGCAAAAGCAGAACACCATAAATCATTTCAAAGGAGAGAAAAAAAACCTAGCATCATTATAAAAACCAGTTCCTCCACTGAAATCCCAAAAGGTTGCTGCACTAACTCTACTCAAACTTTTGAATTCCGATATGACTTCTAACCAACAGCAAGATAACTTTAAATTGTTTTTATTGCTGAATTAGAATCAGTGGTGCCCATTCTTCAGATGCAGTGGTAACATTTACAGATCAAAGTAGTGCCTGTAGTGTACATGCTTTGTGAGTCCGTCATACCGAGTGAAATATTAGTGAAATTGTTCTCATGAGCACAGTGAATATGCAGAAAGTGTACAGATCATGGCAGATCATGATGCCAACCAGTGTGCAATGTTGATTTGGTGATATTTCAGATAACTTTCATTCTTTAACTTTGTCAGCTGAACAACTATAAAACAATAGAAAGTAATCCATTCAGGTGCTATTTGAAGGAAATCAAGTGCTTGCAGGTTCGTTGCTGATTGATTTCTTTCTGCCTGCTGCTTTGATTCCACAGGAACTGGCATGGCAAGTGCTGAAAGATTTCATTGTGGATGTCAAAGTTTATGCACAAACCATTTGCTCACAGCCCAGAGTACAACAATAAATTTTCTTTTTGGAATAGAGCATGAATTGGAGTTTAGATAGAGGATGTTCAGAGCAGGACAGGATGCTGGAAGAAGAGGGAGGAGGAAGAGAAACAGTGGGAAGAAGTACTCTCAGTATGAGGCCATATTTGTCCAAAATGTTCAAGAAACAATTCACTAAGCGGAACCTTTGTGAGGAACAATACGCGAGGTATCTGCCTTTCAGCAAAGGTACTTACACTGATCTGTTCCTTTTTGTTGCCACAGTTGAAGTTTCAGAGCAGGGAAAGACCCATATTTAAAGTGCCTGGAAGGCATCTCAAAATATCGTAGAGCAGACCGTCGGTGTGCTGAGGTAGCTCCCTCCACAACTTGGACCAATCCTGACGACTTCTGCATTACTTGGTAGAGTGAATATTGAAGTTCATGGAGAATGTTGCATACTATCAGTATCATCTGGGAACAGGCCTTGCCACCACGTAAAAGATAAGAAGCAGGAGCATAAAAGGGAGGAGAGGGAAGAAGCCATCACCTTTCTGTCTGGATTGTCTGGGAGGAACACATCCAATTGCAATACATGGTGTGCACAGCACTAATAGGAGAGGACAGCAGGCTTATGATCCATAGAGCCACTGCTGGTCCTCCTGCAATGGGGACTCAGCAATCCTAGCAATGTTGGGCTACTGGGAGGTCACTTTGAACACAATCCTATCTACAGCCAGAAATACAGCAGTCTTACCTTGCACTCCTTCAGTTTGAGCTTCCTTCGTAGCACTCAGCGTTCTGGTAGAAGCTGCTTGTAGCTGCTGCAGTGAAAGCTGTACATCAGCCATCAGAAGAGCGTCAGGACTGGAAGTACATGGTGTCCTGACGAAAATGATCATTGCTTCCCCGCTGAGAAGGATGGGGTCCAAAATGCTGTGTAATATCCTGTTGGCTCTAGACTCTTACATGTCCCTTGATGTTGATTGCAGATTTTCTCGCTGTCTTCCTAAAGCATGTTGTTATGCATACTCATCAGCATTCTTTGGAAGATGTGCAATTGAACTGTTTAATGTGTCCTTTTTAGCAGAACTCAAGCATGACCTTACCTGCAAGTGAATTGGCACCTGTGCTATCTTTGTGTTCTGCCTTGGATGCAACCCACTCATGCCCAGTATCTCCTCCCATGCAGAACCTGACGTTTCTGCTGTCCTCAAAGTTACCCACAGTGTTAGTATGCATGCTGTGAAAAAGTGATGGTGTGTCTCCATCACCAATGTTCCCTTGCTGTTCCTCCATTGCCACCCCAGAAATCACCTTACGGGCATCTGGAAGGAGAAAGTCCCAAGTGTAAGGTTGTACAGTGTGGATTCTTATACCTTCTGTAACTTGCAAATAGGAGAACAATGTGGGAAAAGGGGGCAGTTGGGAAGTAAGAAGGAAAATTATGTCTGGGGAAAAGGAATATTGGAGGAAGAGGAATTGCAGAGGAAGGATAGGCAGTTGGGATTTTATCTCTGTCTCCTACTTGCACTGGATGGATGAAACTCCACGGATCTGCAAGGGAACAGGTAGATGCCCAGCATCAAGGAGTGTGAAGATTTGCATGCTGTCATGAGTGACTAGCTGATAGTTTGTGGATGTTAGGAGATATGGGTGTGAGGTTTGAGTCGCACTGAGTGTATAAGGATGTGGTGGAGCATGTGAATGCCAGGTATGAACCCAGATTCATAAAGATTTTTGGTGGGTGAATGATGGAAGGAGGGGTTTGAGCTGAGCAGTGTGTGAGATTAATGGTACAGTTTGTAGGATATGGCATTTGAAGATGTATGAATTGACCTTGGCCATTCAGGGAAGGTCATTAAACCTCTTTCAGCACTGCATCTAAGTAAATGTGCCTTAGCTCCTGGTGCTGATCTCCTCAATGTCTGCCCCCACTACCTTCTGATTACTTGTCCGAAGGGACTCCTGGACCTTATGGACATAGAGTATCTCTCCCACCGTCCACTTGCTCCACCAAAACTTTTGGTGAAGTGCCTGAGAAACATGGAGCCCATTCTCTTCCATGATGTGCAATGACTTATCATTTTTACAGGTCAGATTCACTTTCTGCGCAATTGCCAGCATCTACTCTAGCTGTAATACATTTCCCTTTTATGTAGGTTAGCTTCAAACAATGCAGGTTAATTTTTACTGATGGTAGCCAGTGACAATGTTGGCTCTCTGCTCAGTCATCCAACCAACAGTGTGGTCAGCACTGGTTAAGTACTAAAATGGTCTGAGAAAGTAGGCTTCACAAAGTTGACATGTTTCCTGTTTTGTAGTGTTATGGAGGGAGGAGTCAAGGTCCTTGGATAATTAAAATCGAAACACACAGAGAAGCTCACCTCACCTCGCAATCTGTTAAAGGAAATGGGAAAGATGATATTTCACTCACTTTATAAACAACAAGTAAAAATGTATTTATTTTAACCCTAACAGTGAACAAATTAACAGAACTACTAACAAACCGAACAATTGCCCCAAACTACTAAGTATTCCCTAACTGAACAAAATTCTACTGGTATGTTGTTCCAATAAACAGGTCCCACTTATATAAACCTAAAGAATAGGAAAACTAAATTAAAACTTAGCCTCTCAAAGTCCATATAGGTAATGTCTTCTGAAATGTTCTGCTTTCTCTACCGCCTCTCCAGTCATAAACACCTCTCTTCTGCTGACTTTTCTGTCAGGGATGTTTTCTCTGTGAATTCTTCTGTGAGGACTTTTAGCTAGAAATGCCGTGGTACCTTTTATAGATAGATGGTGCTTTCTCAGAAAGCTTAGAGATTTCTGTGAGAGCTAAATGTTTATTCCTCAGATGGAAGTTTGCTCTTCCCCGATTTTCAAAAACCCTCTTCTTACATACCTTGGATGACATATCAATTTTCTTACAATAGCATTGGTCTGGGGTTGTCAAAACCATCAGACTTAAATTCAATTGGTTTTCAGTTGCTAAGTGCTTGGTTTAAATTAATTGGCTGATCTTCAAGCAAGTTGCTTGATCTTCAAGCAACATCAAAACAAGCCTAAGGTTTCAAAACACACAGCAAATTGATACATGTTTCAATTTCAGAACTGTGTGTACCTCTTCAGCTGCTTATAGACATTTTTGTGTAAATTTCCAAGCTTAGAAAAGCGCTTTGCGTCTTAAAAGGAACCACGTACTCTTCCTCTACTGTCATTTTTACAAATTCACGAGTACTCCAAACAACATCATAACACCTCCCCTGTTAAGAAGAAAGAACCATCATTATGAAAAAATGTTCTTTTTTCTCTAAATCTTAACACCATTATTACAAAATACATAGGTCAGTAATCTAAAGTTACACATTTCATACTAATTCTACATATGTGTATAACATTGTACCAGTAGTGTTAAATGTTATATATACATTTTTCTTTTTGACCCAGGATAACCTATCCACAATAAGATTTTTACGAACCGCGACATGTACAATCTGTAAATTAAATGCTTGAAATGTAAGACTCCAATGAAATAGTCCTGTATTCTTGCCCTCGAATCCTTCCAAAAAGGTGAGAGGGTTGTGGTCAGTATATACAACCATCTCAGATATATTGTTTGTAACATAAACATTAAAATGTTGTAGGGCCAGTACCCAACTCAATAATTCTTTTTCAATGGTGGAATATTTTTCCGATGGATACTGAGTTTCTTTGAAAAGTAACCAATTGGCCTTTCAATTCCACCATCATCCTCCTGTATCAATTCAGCTCTAACCCCTACATCACTGATGTCAATAGTGACTTTAAAGGGTTTCAAGAAATTTGGTGTGGCTAAGACTGGTGCGGTGATTAACACAGCTTTTAAATTCTCTAATGTCTCCTGACATTATTCTGTTCACCGAAGTTTCATGTTCTTCTTTCACAAAATTGTCAACAGTGCCACCATGCTACTAAAGTTCGGCGCAAACTTCCAGTGGAATCCACTCAGTCCCAAAAATCGAAGCACCTCTCTCTTCAAGGATGATCTCAGAAATTCCTCAATGGCCTTCATCTTCATGTTCCTCAGGGTCGCCCTTCATGTCCCGATATTGTGTTTCAAGAACATCACTTCTGCTTTTGCGAATTCAGTTTTTGCTAAATCTATGACCAGTTTTGCCTCCCTTAGTCTTTCTAAGAGCTCTGCCAAATGCACCATGTGATTTTTCCATAAATGGCTAAAGATCACTAAGTTATCTACATAGACAGCCCAATGGCTCAATCCTGCCACAACTCTATCCATAGGTCTTTGAAATGTGGCTGATGCATTCTTCATTCCAAAAGGACATTACTTTAAATTGATATGGCCCATTTAGGTGACAAATGCAGAAACTTCTCTCACTCTTTCCGACAAAGGTACTTACCAGTAACCATGAAGTAAGTCCAATCTTGTGATGTAAGTGGCTTGTGCAACTTTTTCCACACAGCCCTCCAGCTCTGGAATTGGGTATGAGTCCGATTTAGTTACGGTGTTGACCTTCCGATAGTCCATGCAGAACCATTGACTACCATCGGGTTTGGGAACCAACATGATTGGCAAAATCATTGACTCAGCTTGATGATGTCTTCTTGGAGTATCACCTCAACCTCCTTCTGCACCTGCGTTGCTTTGAATGGATTAGCCCATTGGAGTGTTAATTTATCAGAACAGCATTCCCTACTTCAACCTCATGCACAGTAGTATTAGTTCACCCCATCCTATTCCTACATATGTCCTCATATTGCTGCAACAAGCCTTTCAATTCAGTTCTCTGTTCCTGAGACAGATACCTCACTATCCTGTCCCATTCTCTAAGGACGCCTCATTATTTAATTTATTTTGAGGCACATCAAAATCCAAATCATCTGGATTTGATTCCTCACTCTGAGTCACAGTAACTACTGGTTACTGGTTCCCTGTCCCTGTCTTAACAAAATTTCAGCATATTCACATGACACACCGATAAATACATTTCCTATCTGGCATCTTTACCAGATAATTCACCTGACTCAACTTCTTCTCAATCTGATAGGGACCAATAAGCCTTGCTTTGAAGGGATCTCCCACCACTGGTAACAGCACCAATACTTAATTCCCACAGGCAAACGTACAAACTTTAGATTTCTTATCTGCTTCTCGCTTCAGTAGATGCTGTGCCATTTTCAAATGTTGTCTAGCTAATTTACCCACTCTGTTTAACTTTTTTCTCACCTCAGATACATAACCCAACACTGAGATCTCTGACTTCGGACCTATCAACTTATGTTAATTAATTTTAATAGCCTCTTACTTTGTGTCCGAATTTGAATTCAAATGGAGCAAACTGAGTTGATTCATTTGAAGCATCTCTAATAGCAAACAATATAAATAGGATACCTTTATCCCAATCATTTGGATAACCCTGGCAATTATCCCTCAGTGAGGCCTTTAGTGTCTGATGGCACCTTTCCAATGCTCGCTGGGATTCAGGATGGTATGCATTTGATTAAGATGTTGGATGCCTAAACTATCCATGACCTCCTTAAATAGTTTGGCAGTAAAATTGGACCCTTAGTCTGACAGAATCTCCCTGGGTAATGCATAATGGGTAAAGAAAGCAAACAACTTCTCCACCACCTTTTTTTTTGCCTTAACATTTGAAAATGGAATTGCCTCTGGAAATGTGGTAGACATAACCATTACGGTTAACAAATACTGGTTCCCACTTTTGGTTTTAGGGAGGGGACCTACACAATCAATCAATCATAACCCATGTGAAAGATTCTTCAGATGTGGGAATTGGCATCAAAGGCATTGATTTTATTACTGCCTGTGGCTTTCCTACCATCTGACACGTATGACAGGTACGGCAAAATTCAACCACATCCTTATGTAATCACGTCAATAGAAATGTTTTTGTATCACAGCCTGAGTCTTCCTCACTCCTAGAAGACCTCCCATAGGTAATTCATGTGCTACCTGCAATACGTCCTGTCTGTATACTACCAGCAACAGTTGGCAGGCAGTAACTACTGGGGCACCACAGGGATCAGTCTGGGACCCCAGCTATTCACAATATATATTAATGACTTGGATTAGGGAACAAAATTTAACATCTCCAAGTATGCAGATGATACCAAGTTGGGTGAGAGGGTGAATTGTGATGAGGATGCAGAGATCCTTCAGCATGAACTGGACAGGTTGGGTGAGTGAGAAAATCAATGGCAGATGCAGTATAATTTGGATAAATGTGAGGTTATTCGGAAGCAAAAACAGGAAGGCAGGTTACTGTACAGAATGGCAGTAAATTGGGAGGGGGGAGTGTGCAGCGGGACCTGGGTGTCCTTGTGCACCAGTCGCTGAAGGTAAGCATGCAGGTGCAGCAGGTGGTAAAGAAAGCGAGTGGTATATTGGCCTTCATTGCAAGAGGTTTTGAGTACAGAAGCAGGGATGTGTTTTTGCAGTTATACAGGGCCTTGGTGAGGTCACACCTAGAATATTGTGCGCAGTTTTGGTCTGCTCTTCTGAGGAAGGATGCATTTGCTCTTGAGGGAGTGCAACGAAGGTTTACCAGGCTGATTCCGGGGATGGCAGGACTTATGTAAGAGGAGATAGTGATTAGGTTGGGATTGTTTTCGCTGGAGTTTGGATGAATGAAGGGGGATCTCATTAGAGACTTATAAAATTCTAACAGGACAGGACAGGGTAGATGCAGGTGGATATTCTCGATGGTGGGTGTGTCCAGATCCAGGGGTCACAGTATGAGGATTCGAGGTGTACAATTTAGGATGGAGAGGAGGAGACAAAAGAGTGGTGAGCCTGTGGATTGAATATATTCAGGAGGTGACTAGATATAGCACTTGGGCTGAATGGGGTCAAAGGTTATGGGGAGAAAGCAGGATTAGGCTATTGAGTTGGATGATCAGCCACGATCGTGACGAATGGTGGTGCAGGCTTGAAGGGCCAAATGGCCTCTTCCTGCTCCTATCTTCGATGTTTCTGTCTGATGCATGTCCACCCATTTCTCCTCTGCACTAACCTGCCTCGTCTCCATTTTCACCTTAGGATTCTATCCTTAAAATAATAACATTCGGGAATACATTCTGATTCCTTTTCTGAGTAGGCTTTATGATAATAAATCTTTTATTGTCTCATCTTTTTGTTGTAACTCCATTAATTTTTAAGAACTAAACACCTCTGCCTGATCCTCTACCTGTTCAGATATTTTCTTTACCATTTCCTCAAACAGGGTGCCAGCTAACTGGACCTCAACTCCCTTGTCATTCTGTTTGGTTTTTCCTTCTTGCTTTAACTTACGACTGTGGGATCTTGTTACCAGACAGTCTGGAAAAATTCCAGGGCATTTTTCTTTTAATTCCTCAGTTCCCTCGTTTACCTTTGGCTTCTCCACTACATGGGGCGTCACTCCCACCTTTGGTCCTGCTAAGTTGTTTCCAGGATCAAACAGTATTCCTGAAATAGACATTCTTTTAATCACGCCCACTTCCCCAGTCTTGATTGGGCTTTCTAGCCTTATCTTACACAGGGGAATGCTAAATCTTCTCCAGTTATTCCACAGATTATCACTGTCTCAGCTAACATTTCAGAAGGAATGCAAATACTTTCATCCCTTACTATTAGACACCGACCAATTCCTGTATCACTCAATATTTTAACTTCTTTACCTTCTCCCCATGTACTTCCTGAGTAAACCTTACCCACAGAGTTGAAGTCATTGTAGGGATCGGCCACTGTCTCACTATCCAGCCTATAACTAGGTTGTGCATTCTCCTGCAGCTCCTCAACTCCTTTTGGGATTCTCTTCACTACCTCAACCAATCCCAAATCCTTTTTCCCAGTGCCTTTCTTAAACCACCGGCACTGTGACTTTATGTGCCCCACTCCTCTACAGTGAAAACACCTGAGGTCTTTCACTCCTATCATCCTCTTGGGTTTTTTCTTTACTTGTGGTAAACTGTTCCCAGTATGATCTACTTCTGGCTTCTTCATTGAAGGATCTCCTTTTCCCCAATTTCTATCCCTCACGGAGAGAAATTGCTGTCGGAAGCTAAATTTTGATTTATGCATTAATGCGTATTCATCTGCCATGTCAGCAGTTGATCTCGCTGTTTGAACTTTCTGAACCTCAACATGAGTTCTTATCATCTCTGGAAGTGAGTTTTTTAACTTCTCCAGCAGAATAATCTCTCTAACATCCTCATATGTCTTTTCCATCTTTAATGCTCTCACCTATCTATTGAAGTTGTCATGTTTAACTGTTTCAAACTCGACATCGGTCTGACCTGGTTCCTTCTTTATGTTTCTGAACCGTTGTCTATAAGCTTCTGGTACCAATTCATAGACACTCAAAGTAGCCTCTTTGACCTCTTCATAATCTCTTGATGCCTCCTCTAACAGTGCTGCAAACACCTTACAGCCCTGCCTACCAATTTAATCTGAATTAACATTACCCACAGAGTCTCTAGCCAATTCAACTGCCCAGCCAGTTTCTCAAAGGAAAAGAAAAAAGGCTTCTATACCTTTTCATTGAATTTTGGTAATGTTTTGACATATATATTTATATCCCTGTCAGGTCTTTGGCTATGAAAGGTCTGCTCATCTTCACTCACCTCCTCACTAAATCTTCCTTCTACCTTCATTTCCATCCTCTTACATCTGCTATGCTGTTTAATTTGCAACTTGTGAAGTTTAAACTTTCTCTCTTTTTCCCTTTCTTCTCTCTCATTTTCTTTTTGTTTGGCCGGAACAGTTCTTTCCTTTTCTTTTTCCTTAGCTTTAAATTGTAATTCAAACCATTTCAGTTCCTTTTCTTCCTCTTCTTTTCCTTACCTTCTAATCCGATTGTCTAATTTTCAATTTAAGTTTTTCTAACACTACTGCACTTGCCTGTTTCTCTGATATACCTAAAGGCTTGATCAACTCCATTACAATTTCCTTTTATACCTAGTTAAACCCAACGCTAGCCTGTTTGCTAAGACTAAAAGTATATGGCAAATTTGGGAAGCATCTTCAAACCCCAGAACCTCTTTAGCAACGTTAAGATCCATTTCCCTCACTTTTGATTTAACCGACCACAAGTAACTGAAATTAAACAGATATTTCTCACCTAAGTTTTATTTAAAGATCGAGGACGCTAATCCCCATGTCTGCTTAATTTTATCCAAATCCATTCAGGTCCATCCAGATCCCGTACACGAATTGGCCAGATCCCAGACCTGAGCCCCCAATCTGTTATGGCTGGGGGAGTTGATGTCCTATGATGATTAAAATAGAAACACACAAAGAAGCTCACCTCACATTACTTTAGCAGAAGGAAATGGGAAAATGGCATAACCTGCCTTTCACCTCCCAATCTGTTATAAAGGAGACGTTTAAATGCAATGAAATCCTTTCACTCCCTTTATAAGCAACAAGTAACAATTTATTTATTTTACACAGTAAACAAATTAACAGAACTACTAACAAACTGAACAATTCCCCCCAAACTACTAAGTATTCCCTAACAGAACAAAATTCTACTGGTATGTTGTTCCAATAAACACAAGTCCCACTTATATAAACCTAAATAATAAGAAAACTAAATTAAAACTTAGACTCTCAAAGTCCATACAGGTAATGTCTTCTGGAATGTTCTGCCTTCTCTACTGCCTCTCCAGTCATAAACGCTTCTCTTCTGCTGACTTTTCTGTCAGGGATGTTTTTGCTGTGAATTCTTCTGTGAGGACTTTTAGCTAGAAGTGCTGTGGTACCTTTTATGGATAAATGGTGCTTTCTCATAAAGCTTAGAGATTTCTGTGAGAGCTAGGTGTTTATTCCTCAGATGGCAGTTTGCTCTCCCCAGATTTTCAAAAACCCTCTTCTTACATACCTTGGATGACATATCAATTTTCATACAATAGCATTGGTCCCAGGTTGTCAAAGATATCCGATTTAAATTCAATTGGTTTTCAATCTCTAAGTGCTTGGTTTAAATTAATTGGCTGATCTTCAAGCAAGTTGCCAAAACATCAAAACAAACCTAAGGTTTCAAAACACATGGCAAATTGATATATGTTTCAATTTCAGTACCTTTTTCAATTTGTGTACCTCTTCAGCTGCTTACGGACATTTTCTGTGTAAATTTCCAAGCTTAGAAAACGCTTTACCTCTTAAAGGAACTATGCACTCTTCCCCTACTATCATTTTTACAAATAAATTCTAGCTTCCCGCCTTCCAATTCATGGGTATTCTACACAACTTTGTAAAGGTAGTCAGTGGTAGTGATTTAATTGTGCAGGACAATCTCTTTTTAGGAAGTATTGAATTTCACTCTCTTTAACATCTAATAGATGATAAGAATTGGGAAATAAATTAAAGACGTAACAAAAATGTGCTTCTTAACAATATTTTAAATAGTATGAAAAATGAGAGCAGTGTTCCAACAGAAATTCATCACTCACCCTTAAGGTATTGAAGATATATCCAATTAAATAAATTATGCTCTGAAATGCAGTCAGCTGGTGCCATGCTAACATGGGTTATTCACTAAATCTCCCTCATTTAATACTGAAAGATCGTGTAGCTTTATTGATAGGTAATCATTTGCAATTACATGAAACCAAATTATCATACATCTTAAACTGTGACTGCTTCTCTTGATTAATGCACTGCACTGTAGAATTTTCAGAGGAAGTACAAATGTATGTATTTTAGATGTTGTCACATTGGCAAGGTAATAGTGTCATAGAGTCATACAGCATAGAACTGGACCCTTCAATCCAAACGGTCCTCGCTGATCATAATCCTAAACTAAACTAGTTCCATCTACCTGCTCCTGGCCTACATCCCTCCAAACCTTTCCTACTCATGTACTTACCTAAGCGTCTTTTAAATTTTGTAACTGTTCCCACATCCACTACTTCCTCAGGAAGCTCATTCCACACGCAAGCCACCCTCTGTGTAAAAAAATTGCCCCTCATGCCTTTTTTAAATCTCTCTCCTCTCATGCTAAAAATATGGCCCCAAGTCTTGAAATCCCCCATTCTAGGGAAAGATATCGATCATTAACCCTTTTTATATCCCTCATGATTTTATAAACCTTTACAAGGTCAACTCTCAACCTCCTGCACTCGAGTAAAAAGTGTCCCAGCATATCCAGCCTTTCTTTATAACTCAAACCTTCTATACCCAGCAACATCTACTGCAATACCTTTTCGATTCAGTTCCTTCCTTCAGAAAAGAATCTTGACGGTGATTTGTCTCGGTGTAGTTTCATTCAATAGCTCACTTATGTGCCAATCCAGACTATGAGTGAAGCTATTTGCCCCATAGGATACCCAGGGTGGAACACAATTATGTCCTCACTTAATCAAAAGGCACACTTTCAAGCTGGTGTCAGTCTGATCTTCACCCCAATGGTGTCGGGTACAGTCAGAGCATTCTTAGCTAATCTTAGAGAAAGCAATAACTGCAGATGCTGGAGTCAGAGTCAACACAGTGTGGAGCTGGAGGAATCCAGCAGGTCAGACAGCATCAGAGAAAGTTAATGTTTCAGATCGAGACCCTTCATCAGAATCTGAAGGGTCCCTACCCAAAACGTCGACTTTCCTGCTCCTCTGATGCCTCCTGACCTGCTGGATTCCTCCAGCTCCACACTGTGTTGACTCAGCTAATCTTAGGTGTTTAAGTTAGACCTTTTTACATTGACCGGCCTAGTTCCACACATATGCTAATTCCAACCTCAAACCATCAGGAAAGTCAATGTTTAAAATAAATCGCAACCACCAAGAGCTCTGCAGGGAATCTTTGTGAAAAAACAAGCATGGTAAATAACACTGCACAGACAGATGTATGTGAAAGCCAGCTCACTCTCTTGGACTTGGCCCAGCTGAGTGCTTGACACAAGCTGAATTCAGCTGAAACACTTTGGCCCTATGCCCATTCCAATAGGTAGAGGATTCACAATAGTATGGAAATAACATTAGATTGAATAACTCATTCACAATTAAGTTCTTGATTCCCAATTGTAAGTTAAATACATTTTTCAGCCACTGAAGGAAAGTTGGTACTCAAAGTGTTAAGAATTTTACTTGCTTCCACATAATTCTGGAATTAAAAACTAGCTTAATGACAAGTATGTAGCCTTTGTCGATTGCCCTAAAACTCATCTGTTTCACAAGTGCACTTCAGGGAACGAAGTCTATTGTCCTTTTCTTGTCTTTGTGACTCCAGACCCAAAGCATTGTTTGGACTCCCAACTGCCCTCTGAAATGGGTCTAGCAAGCCTCTCAGATCAAGAGGCAATTAATGAATGGGAAAAATATGCTAGCCAAGCCAGAGACGCCCACATCCCATGAATGAATGAATAAAAGAAAACCATGATGAAAAATACTGAGATCAAGATCACTTGTGCTTCTCATATAACAGGTGTCTCAGATATTGTCAGGGATCTTTCATGGAACAACAGTGATCATCTGATTGCTGCTCTGCCCAAAATTTTCCCTGCCCTGATGTCATTTTGTCTTTCTTGCCAGATCTTCCAAGCGTGGCTTCAGCAGAAGTACAGAGCATAGTGTCTAGTGAAGAGCTCCATCACGCTGCTGTCGTATTGGGGAAGCCTTGACACTCTCCCTTTTATTGGGTCTAGCTGCCATAAGGAAAGGTTAAAGGCCCAGTGTGAATGTTAATGAATAATTGATTGGGTGAGTGGATGAAAGAGTGAATTAGTGACAGAATTGGTAGGTGGATGAGGTAAGTGATAACTGAGTAGTGGGGAGGGAGGGGCAGTGAAGTGGTAGTTGTGTAAGGGGGTAGGTGGGCAAGATGGCAGGAGATTAGAGTGCAAGGTGAGTGAGATACATGAGGTGAGAAGGTGAGTGATTGGTGTGGAGTGTTAGTCAGGAAAAGTGGGATACTCAGGTCAGGCAGTAGTCAGGTAGAGATAACAAGCATGGGGCTGGATGAACACAGCAGGTCAAGCAGCATCATAGGAGCAGGAAAACTTGACGTTTCGGGCCTAAACCCTTCATCAGAAGAGTTGGAGCGATAGTCAATGATGGAGAGATCAGAGTCAGAGACTTTGAGAGTTCGAACTTCCCGAGTAATTCCAAAAGAGATCAGCACTCAGGATATCTGGAAGATCTGGACTGAGGCATTTGTAACTTTGAAAATCAATCAGGCAATTTTTTTGTTACTTTCAGTCTATCCTCCATATTTCATTAATACGTTTGCTACATTGGTTATGGTAAAATTGTTGTAATTAGGATGCTTAGGAATTATAATGGACATCAGTAACTGCACTTTAGGGAGCCAGCATATTTGTAAGCGGTGCCATGGTAGATCTACAAAATATCATGATAATTCAGAATCATAATTCTAACATTTAACTATTTAAGCAGAAGAATATTGAACGTCAGTGGAAATTGTGTTTAGAATTACCCAAAACGGGAGTAAAACACAAATATTAAAGTGTTGTAGACATATGTTCGGTAAAGTCGTTGCAATTGTTCAATGTAAAATTCTAGAAAATATTATCGAACAATAGTTTGAAATAATCCCATTTTAACAACATTGTCACAAAAGAAATAACTGTGAAACTTTGCCAGAATTGCCGACTTCTTGAGAATTTGCTTTAAACCCTAACTTTGCCAGAGTTCCTTAATTTTAAGGTAATATTTTGAATAATTATGAAAGAATGTTTTCAAAAAAGAACTCACCTTTTTACAACATTTCTTGCATGAATTGAATGCACTTAAACAAAAAACTGCCTAAGACTCCTTGATTAACGTTGTTGTCAACTATTAGTTCATTACCAGTTTGGAGTTGAACCTGCAAAACAGAAAGGGCTCTGGTTTGATTCTTGATGTGCATTAAGTTAGTTAATCTCAGTCAAATGAATCCATTATTCATGTATGAGCTGACACAGAGAGTGTTAGCAGGTTATTTAAACATGAGGTCGACATTTGAAACTGATCCTATACTCATCCAGCATCCACACCTGCACTTCTAATACGGTTCACCGGATAGCAATTAAGACTAGAAACTCTAGCAGATTTTTGATCAATCTATAGCCCAATTAGTGAGATTAATTGCAGTACTTATATCAAACCTTGGCCAGGATTAGTAACCTGGTACTGACTTGGGATTGCTCCTCACTGGAAAACCCTTTCGGGGAGGGAAAGTTCAGCGAGCTACTCATTCCTAATTGCTGTCCTTGAACTACTGTCGTAGCTTTGGATCTATTAGGGTGGATATTCTGATTGGGGCAGAAAGTGCTGGGAAACAGACAAATACTTTGAAGGTTTACATCTTCCTCAATTTTCTTGGGGGATTACTATGTGAAGCTTCACAGAAAGAATCTGAGAGGCTGAATAAAGGGACAAATATCATGCAAGTTTCTTTACATAACTGTCATGGATGAGTTCCTATCATTTTCTACAGGTATGTGTTGACAATGTCATGAGTCCACATGAGACTCACATTGGAACAAAGGCCCATTCTGGTTTTTAAGCATTTTATTGTTGAAAAGCATTATAATACCTTTGTTGTCACAATAAGCATTGCTGTATGCTGCTAAATAGGGTTTTATTAATTTTAAAATTCTTCATTTTTGCATCACTAAATGTTATTTTTGAAATGCCCTGCCAACCCATCCCTTCTGTCATTAGCCTGTTGCTGGCAGTTGTGTCTCTGAGATGGGATTTATTTTTGAAATTCCTTTGGCACATGGATTTGGATGGAGTAAAGGACTATTGAAGGAAGATTGAGAAGCCACATTTTTATCCATACCCCCTGCCTAACTCCACAAGTTGGAAATTTCCAGGGATTTTTCTGGGAACAGATAATTGCCCAGCATTGATGCGGGTGAAGACCTGAATTAGGCTTACATGCTGACAACTTCCTGTATGTTGGAACCCAAAGACCCTAAAGCCACAGTTGATTCAGGAAAGAAACTAATTGATTGTCCTTGGACTAAGGAGTTGAATGCACTCAATGGTGACCTGTAGTTCTTGAAAACCCATCAAGCACCATCTTGTAAATGTCATTAGTAGACTTCACCTCCTCGCAAGCAGTTTTGAACATATCAAATAACTTGAAACTGTAGTGTTCAGCCAGTACCCTCACTGTATACGCAAATCCAGAACAAATTTGGATTTGGTCTGTTTGCTGACTCAGGAGCTGACACTTTATTTTCAGGAAACATAAAGAAACGCAGTGGCAGAAAGGAATCTGTTCCAGTCGTTGATATGTTTTGTGACATGTAGCTGATGAACAGTCTATGTCTCTGTTAATGAATGGCTCCTGGTAGGAGAAGAAGAAAAGGTTGCTATTGATCATGAGTTTTGCAATAGCTTCAATGCTTTCCTGCTACTAAGACCTTCTCTAATGATCTTTTTAGCCACAAGTTTGTCCAGGTCGGGAAAGCAACCACTTTTCTTGCATTTGTCTCTGCAGGACCAACCAAACAAATCTTTTACTTTTCTAGTCACCCTCCTTGCCACCACCAGGGAGGGGAATATTGCACCCACTGTTTACCAATGTAGTGTGGGTGCAGGCAGGAGAAGGGGGACAGAAATTATGGGCCCCAGGGTTGCTCTTGGTCCTGCCCCTGGATCCGCCCCCAGATCCCACTTAACTACAGTAGCCCCATTCTCCAACCTGAATATAATGGACCCCTAGGCCTCAAACCCTGGTTAACATCTTTATATTCAACAACTTGCATTTTCAAAAGCCTCCCATTTCTTAGCAAGCTTGGCCTTGCCTTCAGCTTGTTGTGCGAGAGCTATTTACTTAAGCTACTATGCTAATTCTGTGCTTGAGTTATGAAATGTGCAAACATTATTTTACATAGTAAGCCTCTGGGTTTCTCCAACTAACACTGTATAGACCTTCCTTGCAGACATCTTTGTCCAGCAGAGATCTTCTGGACTTGTCAAATTAATTTATGAAAATTTGTTTTATTTAATTTTCGACATCCACTTACAAGATAATATGGTCACATGCAGATCTTAGAAAACATTCCTTTGCTTGGATATCTTGGAATGCGAAAGCTAAGCAGTGAGTAGATCACTAATGTATAGTGTACATTCCAACCTTGAACACACTCCCAAATAACTAAATATAACATTTAACTTCTTAAAACACTTTGAAATTTTGCAGTTGAAGTTTGTATTTCACGTTCCTGTCAACTGAGACAACTATAGATAACAAAGAATGATTTACAATGCGATGGCATTAAACCAATGTTAAAATAGGGCCAGGTGACAAAAAAGAGATCTTGAATTGAATTCAGTCATTTTTTGCCATGTATATTCAGTGTAAAAATATAGTGAAAAGTGTGTACCTTCACCGTACATACATGGCGCCATTCACATTAACTCAGAATAAGATAAAAAAAAACTTAAGAGAGTCCAACTTTCTTTTCCACTACTGCAGTCCTGCTCCAGGCTTTCGAGCCCATGCCGTGCCTCCGCCAGCGTCCTGCACTGGGCTGCCTCACCGGCCCACTCTCGCCGACATTGCCTCACCAGCCCGCTCTCACTGACGTTGCCTCACCGGCCAGCTCTCACTGACATTGTGTCACTGGCCTGGTCTCACTGACGTTGCCTCACCGGCCCGCTCTCACTGACGTTGCCTCTCCGGCCCACTCTCACCAACGTTGCCTCACTGGCCCACATTCAACAACGTTGCCTCACCAGCCTGTTGTCACTGACATGGCCTCGCCAGCCCGCTCCCACTGACGTTGCCTCACCAGCCCACTCTCACTGACGTTGCCTCACCGGCCCACTCACCAACGTTGCCTCACCGGCCTGCTGTCACCTATGTTGCCTCACCGGCCCACTCTCACTGATGTTGCCTCACCGGCCTGCTCTTGCCACCATTGCCTCACTGGCCCACTCTCACCGACGTTACCTCACTGGCCCACTCTTGCCACCGTTGCCTCACTGGCCCCCTCTCACTGACGTTACCTCACCGACCCACTCTTGCCACCGCTGCCTCACCAGCTTCCTCTCACCGCCACTGCCTCATCGGCGCGCTCTCGCCGGCCCTCTCTTGATCTGATGCTATTGCTCCGGCCCACGCTCAATCCGCCGTCGCTACAGGACACAGCCCACCTGTTCAACTCCTGCCACATTGTTCCCGGTCGCGATTGGACTCCTTCCGGACTCCTTAGGCAGGTAATTAAAAGGTGGGGGGGTGATGTTAGAATTGCTGCTGAGGGAAAGAGAAGAAGGGAGAAAATAAAGGAAGGACAAAGAAAGAAAATGAAAGAGAACTGACGAGTAGAGTGGAGCTCTGAATGGAGTGACTTACCCTGCCACCAATCTTGCTGGAATATTGGTATTACTAGGTCTTAGTAAGATTTCTGCGCTGAGCTTGAATGTAACTGGGCCCAGGGCGGGGGTCTTTGAGGCAGGGTGGTGTTTGGCTGGAAAAGGAGTGGGAACCGCGTGGGATGGGACATAAAGCAGTCCCGCTGCAGGGGAAGCTTCTGAGGAGTGGCCTAGGAAATGCACTGGCTATCTGCACCAAAGAGATGGGCAGCCAGTTTGCCCTAATTAGAGGTAATTTAGGGGATTCCCTGGCATTTCGCTGCTGGTGAAGTAGCCTTTGGTCACATGGAGGGCATCATGTTAATGGAGGCAGCCCTCCTGTGCTGATCTGGGTGGGGAGGGGGTCATTGGAGCTGGAGTTTCCATGGGGATGCAAGGCAGGCACAGTGGCCCCAACGATGCTCTGGTAAAGGTTTCCCTTCCAATCCGGGAGGCTGACAGGCTTGGCCCTCTGTCTTAATATTTTGCCCCCTGAAGGGGCATCTCCATTTAATGTCACCTTCAAGGGCAACCTGCTTCAGCAGTGCCCACCTTTTCCAGTGGGGATGCTGAGGCTCTGGAGATGCCAACCCTCTGAATTGGCTGGCAGTATCAGGATGCCACTCAGTACTGATAGGATAGCAAGCTCGAAGGTGGCAAAATGGGAGGCAGTCTCTGGGAATATCTCCAAGCCAGTTATTCTGCTAGCAAAGGCAGAGTAAGGACTAGTATTTAGTCTCAAAACGCAGGTTGAAATGTACCCTCTGTTTCTCAGGAGTGACATCTTATCACAATGAGTTGTAAAGAGGATTCAGGTCAGATGTGCACATTTCTCTTAAAAGCAAACTTAAGAAAGTGAAGTAAACTTATAAATGCCTATGTCTATGAATCCCTCGTGGAAATAAAATCCCTTGCAAGCCATCTAATTAGCAATAAACTATCAACAATTACAAACAGAGAACCATCCAATTTGATAATTCGAAATTAAAAAAACACCTTAAATGTGGTGCATTGATATTGGTCTATGGAACGGAATTCCCTTTCTTTCCACTCCTACAACTCCAGGGTCAGTACTCCATTCACAGCAGTTAACAGTAAAATAAGATTTACACTGGCTGCAAAAAGTAATACCATTGCAGCTAACACTTTCTGATCAATAGATTTTGGTGAGAATAATAATCCAGAGTAGTGATTTTTCAAATGCTTAAAATGGGGAACTTCCATGGATTCTTTTTTTAACCAGTGCCAACTCAGAGTCATTCATATGTCAGAAGTTGATTTATTTTGGTTTGCTGTGCATTTGGAAGCATACAGAAAGCACCCTCTCTTATTGAGAGCAGCATCAATAGGCTATGTTGTACAGATACTTTGTCATCCAAGACTGCTAAGAGGAACATTATAAATTTTCTATTAAGAACCACATCATAAGTCCCTCAAATACCTAGTGAGGAAGAACTTCATAATATGATACTACATCATACAGAACAGAAGGTCCTTTGTTTGAATCTCAGGTCTCGTACTGAGTTGCTGATGTCGACTGGGATAGCAGCTGGTGTCCTACATTTAACCTCTGTTACTCCTGACAGATGGTGCTGAGGCTGGGGTGGTGGATAAAACTGGATTTCCTGCTCTAGATGTGTATGTATAGGACATGGCTGAAATACCTCCCACAGATGGCAAACCAACATTTACTGTTCAAGATCATGCAAGAAGATAATCACTTGGACGGAATTCTGGAGCACACCTAGTGTGAAGGAACTATCCACTCTGGAAGACTGTATTAGCACAATACAGAGGGATGAGCTCAGGAACCCAGAATGTACAAATGTTTTGGGACAAGTTGAGAAGTGATAACGTCACTTGTGGAAGTGGCATTCAGCTTAACAGTAACAACACAACAGGAATGAATATAAAGGAAGGAATAAAGAAAGCTTGCCAGAAAGGTACAGTGATGATCATGAGGAAATTTTAATCTACATATAGATTCAAAAAAATCAGATGGGCAAAGGTAGCCTAGGTGATGAGCTTTATCGAATAGTTTTTTAGAGCAGCATGCTCTGGAGCCAATCAGAGACAAGTTCTACTAGACTTGGTATTGAAGAAACAAGACAGGATTAATTAACAACCTCACAGTGAAGGTTCCCCTAGGTAGCAGTGACCATAATATGACTGAATTTTACATTTAGTTTGAGAGCCAGCAGTAGATCCAAACTAGTATTTTAAATTAAAGTAAGGGCATGCGCTGTACTTGGATTATCAGAGGGGCATTTGATAAGTGTGACATGAAAGATTACGGAAAACAGAATCTCAAGGTGTGGATAGAAGATGGCTAGCTAACAGGAAACAGAGAAGATGCATAATTGGGAATTTTTCTGATTGGCAAGAAGTAATGAGCAGTATACCACTAGTGTCAGTGCTAGGCCTCAGTGTTTTACAATTGATATAAATGATTTGAATGAAGAGACCAAGGATATGGCTGTTAAATTTGCTGATGAGAAAAAGCTGTGCAGAGAAGTAAATTGTTAAGAAGGGAATAAGGAGGCAACAAAGGAACATACAGAGTTAAGTGAGTTGCAAAGATCTGGCAAATTGAGTAAAATGTGGGAAATCAACCATTTAGGCAAGAAGGATAAAAGAAAAGCATTTTTCTGAAATGAAGAGACATGACAGAGCCCTGAGTCAGTAAAAGATCTAGGTATTTTAGTGCATGAATTGCAAAAGGTTAGTGTGTACATACAGCAAGTAATTAGGAAAGCTGAAAAAATGTTATTGTCAAGGGAATTTGATACAAAATCTAGAGAAGTTATGATTCAGTTATTCAGGGCATTCATGAGACTGCATCTGGAGTACTATGTATAGTATTGGTCTCCTTCTGGAAGTAAGGTTGTAAATGAATCAGCAGCAGCGTAGGGAAGAGCAAACGTTTTGGAGTTCCATCAATCAGATGATGTGCTGTGTGCACTTTACCGGTCGAGCCTGACATATGGAGAGCTGGAATGTTTATTGAAATGCCAGACCATTCTTGGTAGTAGCCTAGAAGCAAGGACCATGTTTTGGAATAGTTCTTATAACCTCAGTGTGTAAAGTTTGTTTTTGTAAAACGATTCAACCACAGAGTGAGGGAGGAGCCTCCTATTTTCCACAACTTCACTACTGTCTGGCACTTGGTCATCACCATGGGGCAATCACTATGAGGTGACTCAGGAGACAATACATTGGGCCTGGCTTCATTTTGTATTGACTTTCTTTTATTTTTGAATTGATTTTCTTGTTGGTCCATGAAGCTTATTCGGAGCATGTATATAATTGCACACAGTAGCCTGAAGCAGGCTGTCTGACGTTCTGCTGGGACTACAGAATCACATCCCCCATTAAATCATCATTGGCCAGGAAGCATATCTGCTTTGCTTTTAATAATATGGCGCTCACATAAGTTTGGGCACAATAGCAGTCTCTCTTTGAGGCTAGAGTTGTGGTTAGGCAGAGAATTCATTTGAACCACAATAAGCTATTACATTTCCTCCAATGTCACAATTTGCTGCTGCATGATTATGGTTTTGATGGGATTAAATTAATTGTATGCGAAAGAGAATATGGCAGAGCAGCCCACTTCATTGGGTCATGCTAGGAAATGATCGGATGTGAATTTGAGCCTGGTTATTCTTAGCATGAAAAATAATTTTACATTTAACAATAAGCTACTGGCAGGTATATCTGGGAAATGCTTCGATATCTGTACATATAGCAGTGACTGTGCTTAGCATCATGCCTAGTGTTGCTTTGGAGTGTCTTCAGTTAAATGATATATTATGCGGTTCTCTAACTTGATAACTAAATTATTGACCTTCTATCAGAGAATGAGCTGACGAGTAGCACGTAGGGGACATCAGAAGTGATTTACCTCTAGACAGTTCTATCCTACTTTTCAGTACCTAACTCAAAAGCAGCGTTGGTAGAGGGAGGAGTGTGTTCCATTCCTATCAACTGGCAACCTACATTGCAGGGACTTGCATTTGAATAGCACTGTTCAAGATCTCAGGATGTCATAATGTACTTTGCAGCCAACAAAGTACTATTGAAGTGTAGGCACTGTTGTGATATTGGAAATGCAATGGCAAGCTCCCACAAACACTAATGTGATTAAAGCAAATATTGCAGATGCTGAAAATCGTAAATCAAAACAGGAAGTACCAATAAAGCTCGGTAGATTTGGAAGTATCTGTGGAAAGAAAAACAGTGTTAATGTTTTGAGTTGAATTTGACGCTTGTTTGGAATTGAAGGGATCTAGAAATGTACTAGTTGGATGACGTTGAATACAAATGTGATAGTAATAGGATAGTCTACTTCTGTGATGCTGAGGGATAAATATTGGCCAAAACATTGGAGAAACTCCTCTTCTTTGAATTTTAGCACCACAGGATCAGTCACTCCCAGATTGCTACATTGGAGTGTCAACTTTGAACCTTGTGCTGAAATCCTAGAGTGGGACTGGAACCTACTTGGATAAGGGTATTATCAACTGAGTCATGTTTAACATCTCGTAGCGTATATACAAGATTGATTTAGGTTCAGATGTTCAATCTCAGTGCATCGGTCCACAGGTGCATAGCAGAGGCTGACAATCTAATCCATGCCAGAAATACATAGTCCACCACGGTCGTTAAGGTGCTCTGTGAGACTATTTGACTGAAATAGCATTTGATCCATTGTGTATGCAATGTGGGCCCATTTGTATAATTAATTTGTCACTCACTAAATCATGCAAACTTCTAAAGGAATTCACTGCACTGCAATTGCTATATAGTTTGGGTTTGAACCAATTCCTTGGCTAAATCTCTAATTTTCTCAGATTATTTTACTTATATTTTGTTATGATTTACAGCTAGGAATATTTGTTGACTTGTCTCTGCCTTGTATACCCAGGATACACTTTAGCTGAAACCAAAACAATATGAACATGTATAATTGCTTCAGCTACTAGCTTAAAAAAACATATTGGAACTTGGGGAAAATTCTAATAGTATTTTAATGAGCAAAAGGTTCATGACGTTTTTATTGTTGTTATTGTATATGGTCAAGGTTTGCCGATGCACCATGGGAGTTAGCTCCTAATGGAGAAACCATATTCCCATGAGTTATAGTTATAACAGCTGCTGTGATGATTGCTGACCTGCTTGGCATACTGAAGTTCCATCACGACTACTGCACTCACAGTCAAAGACTGTAAGGCCAGACTTCAACATATTTTCATGCAAAATCAAGTTAATGAGTACTTTAGTTCTGGACATTATGACAGGTTCACGTTTATCTATTTCTTAAAATAAAAAATCTAGCTGAAATGCTCTATACTGACACCATTGTGAAGAATAGGAGGAAAGTTGAGACAATCCAAACAGAAACAAGGTTTGCTCTTTCATTGTGGAAAACAGAGTGATCTTAATGTCCTTTCAACATTACCTTCACCACAACTGGTTTGCTCTTTCTGAGCTGAATTAGTGCCTTTACATTTGAGTAAATGGAGACAAACGTATTGTAAACAAGACTGGCCACAGAGGACATGACATCTTGGGATTTGATCTATACCCACCTGAATAAGGTGTATACCTCTGTTTATCTACAATTAATATGACTGTAGTCATGCTTTCCATGTATTTAAGATTCTTCCAAAGACTATACCAGAGGCCTGGGGATGTATTATGTGACTGACATGGTGGGAATAATGAACTGGGTATGACATAAAAAGACTTTGTTAATTTAAACATTATTTATAGTTATATATGAAATAATTACTTTTACACTGCTTATACTCAAAGAAACAATAAAAACAAATCTTAACAAGGAAATATAATCAGTTACGTATATTCTGTGTGATTTAAACAATATTTTCAGAAGAAGGCTCATTTGTTTCCATTTCACTTCAACATCAAATCAAGCAATATATTTAATTGGAATGATTTAGCACAGCACTAGGTAAAGGCATCTAGGTACATTATGTCCTCAGTACAAGTTTCATGTAATACTAAAGTTAATTCCTTGGAGTAAAATGTACAGCATTTGAAGTGTGAAGTTATTGACAAACATAAATGAAAAACTTAGGTGCAAAATCACCACCAAGTGTGAAAGAATGAGAGAAGAAAGGTAAATCTGGACATATTAAATCATGCATAACTTGAGTTTTAAATCTGTCTTCTCCTTAAAATAAATATAATGTTGCTTCATAAAATCTGAGAAAATTGAAAAATTCATCTGGAGAAGTGGAATTCTTACTGTATGTGTATGTATATATTATGTATGTATATTTTTTCAAATGTTTTGTTTTTGTCCTTTATTGTGCTGCAAGTTTTTCCTTCAACTGCATCACCACTTGACTCCACCTTAGATTTTGGGCTGATGTAGTTGACTCACAGAGAAAGAACCTCATCAGACCACCACGTGGCACAATGTTAGAAATGTCAGTCCTCTGCCCCAGAAAGATACTGCCAAGTTGCATCTATCTGGAATTCCAACCCCGTGGTGGTGTAACAGAGCCTGTGTAAATGGGGAATTAATATTTTTTGAGATTATCACAACGTAGACAGAAAAAATCTAGTCTAATTCTTTAATATTGGATGACTTGTACTTAAATCTCACAATCTTCGTTGTAGTCAGCACTTTCTCTGTTTGAATACTTTTGGAGCCAAGGAAGTTTAATTAGTAGTAGCATATGTTTTTATTTGGTAAGAAAAATTGTCATCGCTTAATTCTTAATGTCCTGTCCGGTAACAATGGAGAAATGACAGACATGATCGTACAGAGACTGGTTAAATTTGATCAACCTGAATGAAGTCTACTTGTAATATGGAGGTGAATAATGTCAGAACCCAAAGTGATGTGAAGGACTTTATCCAACACTCTTGCTCATATTTCAGTCTGCTTTGAAAAACAAAGAGATGTTTTGAATTTTGGAAAGATAATGCTATTGGAAATAAAACATCGGTAGAGGTTGACTCATGATACAAAAGAACATCAAATTATTAGACAACAAATCCCAAACAACATTGAGTAAAGTCAATTTACAGGAACCTATTGGAAGGTAAGGAGCTTTTGAAATGAATGTGCAGGATATGAGCAGCATTTTTGTCTAATCATCCTTGAGAAGGTGATGGTGAGCAAGTAATCTTTATGAACCACTAGTACACTGCCAGTTCTTTTTTCTCCAGCAGTTTGGTATAATTGAGTTGTTTGCTGGTCCATTTAAAAGGACATATAAGAGTCAACTGCCTTGTTGTGGACCTGGAGTCATTAGTAGGCCAACACAGTTAAAGTTGGCAGATTTCATCTCTGAAGATCATTAGTGAACCAGTTGGGTTTTGCAATGATGCAGGATCATTATTTATCAGATTAGAATTTTATTTCAGAATTGTTATTTAACTGAATTTAAATTTCTTCAGCTACGCTGGTGGGATGTGAATTCACATTTATGGAACATTCGTCCAAGCCTCTAGATTATTAGTTAAATATCATAACCACTGTGTAACTCAGATCATATACCTGCACAAGGCTGTAAGCCATTCAGGGACACTGAACAAATCTATAGATATGATTTATACATAATTGTATTAGCTGGTCCATATATATTTCGTAAACTATTTTTATATTGGTTATAGCAAAAATGTCTTCATGGTTATACACCAGCTGATTGACACCAACTAATGTTGATAGTATTTATGATCATTGTTTGTGTGGTGATCCCAGCTGATGTAGTCAGATCCCAATCTAACTTGATTTTTTTTCCCTTCACTGAAAAGCAAACATGCCATGCTACAGATTTTGTTTTAAAGATTAAACTGGCAGTTTTTACGCAAAAGAAAGGAAGACAAAGTAAACCAGGCTATTTATTTATAATCCAATTTGAATGATTTCAAAACGCACAGTAAAAATATAATCTCATCTGTCTCAACATCATCATGTAGCAGAACTCAAACACCAGAAAGGGATTTTTCTGAAGAACGGTTCCGACCCGAAACATCAGCTTTCCCGCTCCCCTGATGCTGCCTGGCCTGCTGTGTTCCCCCAGCTCCACACTTTGTTATCTCTGACTCCATCTTCTGCAGTTCTTGCTGTACCAGAAAGGGTTTGTTGCTGTATCATATCTATAGGTTTCACTTCACTGTATCTTTCAATTCCCAGTCTTGAGAGTTTAATAAACCTTGTCCTTGATTAGTCACACAATTGAGCTTAGAGTTTCTAAGCTTCAAATAACCCTTTCAGAGCTCTAACCAAGCACTTCTTGTCAGGAGCTTTCAAAATAAAGCCCTTTCTTTGACATAACCTATTTTCTGAATTAACATCTTTCTCCAGGAAAAGCTGTTTCATTTATGTAACTTCAAGCAAGACTTCTGTTAATTGGAAACAAAAGCTTTCCAAGCTATGTTTTTTTTTCCCAAACAAAATAAATCAATTCCTGATCCTTCTGACTGGAAGCAAAGCTCTTCATTGTTTACTCTGTGCACCCATAAATGTTTTCCAAAGCACTAAATCCACATTATCACCCCAGTAGTTCTCTCTCTCATACGGGTTTTTAAGAAAAATGATCAAAGAGCGAATCATTAAAATACTTTCATAGCCTTTAACTCATGTGCCATAGTTCAAAATCCAGACTCTGAAATGAATTAGAGTTTAGTTTTTAAGGATTTGCTCAAGTTTTTAGAAAGTGTGCTTCCTTCATTTGACAATGCGTGCCTCCAATTGGTATTCTAGCCTGTCTATAAAATTCCAAGTACTCACATTTTAGCTTCAAGTAACAAAGTTAATCTTGGAAAATGTTGAGTTGTCTTTCTGTTACTATTGAATTGCCTTTTATGTTCATTTTTTTCTGGGAAAATAGTGGAAGGCAGGATGGAGTGGGTAGAGATAGTAGAAACTGCAGATGCTGGAGAATCTGAGATAACAAGGTGTAGAACACAGCAGGCCAAGCAGCATCAGAGGAGCAGGAAGGCTGATGTTTTGGGCCTAGACACTTCTTCAGAAATGGGGGAGGGGAAGGGGGT
>JAHRHZ010000067.1:2116955-2149833 GCA_024137785.1 Ginglymostoma cirratum | reverse complement strand
TCAGCCTTCCTGCTCCTCTGATGCTGCTTGGCCTGCTGTGTTCATCCAGCTCTACACCTTGTTAACTCAGGATGGAGTGGGTAGTCTGAACTCAGGACTTGGCAGAGAAATGGATCGACTAACAGAAATGGTTGGGCCCAGCAACATTTTGGAGGTATGGCTCATGCTTGGTCATGTATGAGTGAATTATAATCACTAAATAATCAGATACTGTGAGGAGAGAGAATCGATTTTACAGACTAATGAATACCCTTTGGCCTTGGTCAGTTAGTTGCAGCAATTGATACACATCTAGTTTGCTAAGACAGAGTAAATCGATCAGTGAACTGGAGCAAGTCTGTGTCACCAATAACCATGGTGTCAAGTGTTGTTTTACCACCCACTGGTGGCTTGTGGTTGAGGTACAGTGCTGCCACCAATCCTCCTCTCTAATCTTTCAAATAAAACTAACCAACCAAATCAAACAAACATTAGGATTGGCAACCCCTGAAGGACAAAAGTCAAAATTACACCAGAAACTTACAAATATAAACTGAAATGATTTTTTTTTGGGAATGATGACGCACCCCAGCTCCTGCAGTGCTGATTGGTTGCAGAAGAATCCTCCTTTTGAAAACAAATGTTAATTCAGTTTTAAACAGTCCCTGGTGGGACAATTTAACAGAAACAAAATCGGGTGGGTAATGTAATGTCCCTTCTATAATGTGTTTAAAAGCCTGATTAATTAACAATGTAAACGATAAACCACTATTAAGTCTCAGTGAGAAGAGTCTTAGAACAAGGTGTAGTTTATTGCATGACAACAATAGGTACATTGACTACAAAAAGAGAAGTTGCTGGAAAAGCTTAGCAGGTATGGCAGCATCAGAGTTAACGTTTCAGGTCCAGTGACCCTTCCTCAGAACTAAGGGTACATTGTCTAGTTTGGCATAGTTACAAAGATTATCAAGAGGCAGAGATGACACTTCTGTATTCATTGGGACCTTGTGTAGACTCGTCATTTTCCACTGAGGACTGTTCGATGTCATCAGATTGGGTAGAGCCGAATGCAACTTCACCATAAACTCTTACAGAACCATTATCTGAAACAACATGGAAGACAACAGTAAAATTAAAATCTTACCTATTAAATATAATAAGATTTAGTATTACCTGTACAGTTCAGGAATTAACTTCAAACATCCACGATGTTCCATTATCAAATTGGGATGGGAGGAATAGGCACAACAAATAGAACCAAGTCAAGCAATTCATCAATTGTGCTTTTTAATTAGTTTATTTTATTAATAGTCTATTTGAGTCAATTAGCAAATTCTGTTCCAATTGATATGTTGCACACTTTCCTCATACCTGTGAACATTGCCAGACATTTTTTTTGTGATGCAAAAAGCTGATTTAATACAGATAGCTTCAGGCGCAAATATTCTCGTCCCTATTGGATGATATGACAATTATGACTCTGCCCATTTATAATCTTTACAGGACTATGAAGACAGTTTCAGTACAGATCATTGTGAAAATTGCTGACAGCTTCACTGGTATTCATTAGCAACGATCAGGCAGTCAGGTGACAAGAGAGAAGTCCCAGGGGCAGGGCCATGTGTTACAATAGATTTTCTTTTAGATTATAGTCTCAACAACAAATGGCCATTTTTAATGACTGGACTGAGTAACCATGGGGAAAAAAAATAGAGGAGATCATAGAATGATACAGTAGAGAAGAGGCCCTTAAGCCCTACACTGGTCCCACTTTGCTACACTAAGCCCGTAGCTTTGAAAGTTATGACATAAAAGGGCGTTTAATTCTAATATGAAATGCAGGAGGTTTAGAATGGATTTGAGGAAACACATTTGCACCCGGTGGGTGGTGAGAGTCTGGAACGTTCTGCCTGGAAGGGTAGTTGAAGTGAGAAACCACGTAATATTTAAAAGGTAGGTGGACGAGCACTGGAAGTTATTGACCCATTGACTGGGGGAACAGCTGCTTCCTAATCACCCTGTCAATGCCCACCTTAATTTTATATACCTCCATCATCTACTATTGGCAATGATCACCACCTTGGCCTCGTAATACCACCACCTTGTAATATATATATTACAGGGAACCATTTCTGTTCAATATAATTGGCCCTTGTTCTCCTTTGAGTGATTTATACTTTTATTGCCATTCTTTCAGCACTAAATAATGGCTGGTGTTATATCTTTGGGGAAAACTATTTGCTTTGCTCAGGGGCAAAGTGGGTAGCAAAGTTACCGTGCTCAGTTCTTCCCTTGTGGTAAATATGGCTTGTGATGTTGTGCTTGCGGCCGTTTATCAGTGTACCCTGGTGTAGCATTGCAAAGAAAGCTCACTTGATCACTAGTAACTTACCATGTTGCCGCAGATGACCGCTCTTATTTTGCAAACAGGACATCCCAAGAAACAAGGTGATGCTGCTGCCTGCAGATACTCAAACTGGTATATCCCACTCCCTGGTGCGAACAGACTAACCTGAATGATTGATGAAGGAAGCCAGCCAATTACTACCCTATCACTTTAGTCCCTGTCTTCATCAAAATGACAGAACTGTGCTGTCAGCAGCACTTGCTCAGTAGTAACCTGCTCACTGACTTTGGGGTTTTGCCGGGGACATTCAGTTCCTGACCTCAGCTCCTGACAAATCAGGGACAAAACAACTGAATTCTACAGGTGAAGTGAGAGTGACAGTCCTTGACATCAAGACAGCGATTGATTAAGTATGGAAGCAAAGATTCCTGGAGAACCTGGAGTCAATGGAAATGAATGAGCTTCCTTGCATCATAAAGGTCAGAAGTGGGGTTGTTCGCTGATGATTGCTCATTGTTAAGCACCAATAATGATTCCTCAGATACTAAGGTAGCCTGTGTTCTGATCCAGCCTGACCTGGACAGCATCCATTCTTGGGCGAATAAATGGGAAGTAACATTTGTGTCACTCAAGTGTTAGGCAATGTCTAAAAAGAGGGAATCTAACCATTTGTCCTTGATGTCAATGACCTTACCATCACTGAATCATCACCATCAACATCGGGAAGGTTGCTACTGACCATAAACTGAACTGGACCAGCATGCAAACACTGTGACTACCAGAGCAAGATTGGGACGAAAAATACTGCGGTCAGTAATTCAAGTCCTAACTTCCAAAACCTTATCCATCATTTTCAAGGCACAAGGCAGAGTGTGATGGAATACTTTCTAATTGCGAGATGAGTGCAGTTCCAACAACACCCAAGATACTCAACATCATCCAGGACAATGCAGCCCGAGAGATTGGCATCCCATGCACCACCTTCAACAATCGGTCCCTTCCTAATCGATACACAATGGCAGCAATGAGTACCATCTACAAGATGCACTGCAGCATCACCCCAGCTCCTTTGACAGTCTCTTCCAGACCTGGAATATCTGCCATCTAGAAGGACAAGGGGAGTAGATGCATGGAAACACCATCACCTGCGCGTTCCCCTCCAAGAGATACTCGCATTCCAAACTTGGAACTAATTCTCAGTTCCTTGCCTGTCACTGTGTCAAAGTCCCTTCCTCACAGCATTGTGGGTATACCTAAGGTTCAAGAAGGCAGCTCATCACTACCTTCTCAACAGCAGTTAGGTTTGGGAATAAATACTGTCTTAGCTATTGGCATTCAGATTCCATGAACAAATAAAGACGATGTATTGTCACATACAAAATCATATTGCCACGCTAAAACAACTGGATATGTGCTGGTACTGATCAATTGTTGTGGAATGCCCTCTATGCAATGAAAGGAACACTTGCCACATTATCAAGATCCAGAGGCAGTACGGCAGAATTACTGCTTGGCATTATCTCTGTAGTATAAATAGGCACTTACCAATTTGGGTTAGGGTTAGGGTTAGGGTTAGGGTTAGGGTTAGTAGTACCAAACTTCAATCAGGTAAACTTACAATAGTCCAGAGCTCATTTGACCCAGGAAGGACACAAGGTCATATATTGTACTCCATGTTTATATGCAGTAAGTCTTTATCGTTTACCAGTTTTTTTTGCTTAAAGGTAATTGGTAACATTGGTAACCAGTTATTTATTTAGTCATTAAATTAGATCTTGCATCTTGTTTTAATAGATGAAGCTTTAGTTTAATTTATTCAGAATACTGTTCTGCAAGTATGGAGTAAAAAGATCAAAAAACAAAAGCACAAAGTAAATGGAAGAGCAAAATAATCAATAGCGACTTAACTCCTGTTTAAATAATGTTACAATAACCTTTTCATCACAAAGCACATTAATTTATGGCTGTCAGAAACATCAGCCCCCTTTTTTTAGTGTGGCACACTGGTCTGTTTTGTGAATTTTCTACTGTATTATTTAATAGTTAGTTCTCCTTCCCTGTCATAGCGTCATAGAGTCATTCAGCATGGAAACAGACCCCTTCAGTCCAACTACTCCATGCAGACCAAGTTTCTCAAACTAAACTAGTCCCACTTGACTGCATTTGGCCTATATCCCTCTAAACCGTTCATGTGCCTGTCGAAATGACTTTTGTAACTGTACCTGCATCTACCATTTCCTCTGGCGGTTTATTGCGTATACGAACCACCTTCTATGTGAAAATGTTGCCCCCCGGGTCCCTTTAATCTTTCTCGTCTCACCTTAAATATATGCCTCCTAGCTTTGAACTCCCCCAACCCTAGGGAACAGACCTTTGCTATCACCTTATCTATGCACCTCACAATTTTATAAACTTCCATAAGGTCACCCCTCAACCTCCTACCTGTCTGAAGAGGCACTCGCTGTAAAGAATCCCTGATCTAGTTTTCTTTTCCTTCAGTGTTTACAGCAGTACCTTTGGGAAGAAAAGTCAGAGAAACAAGGAAGAGAATCAACCAGGAGCAGCACATTGGTTTGGGAGAGGCGGAACCAGACATGGTGTCTTGGGAGGAAGAATAAGGGGGAGGTATATGGTGCGAGGAGTGTTTATTGCCCAAAAAACTAGGAGAAGGTGAGGGCAGTACTTTGGGAAAGGCATCAGGGGTGCAAAGGTTTGCATTCATGTGGCACCACTCAGAATCACAGGACATCCCAAAGTACTTTACATTCCATTAAGCATTTTTGAAGTGAGTGTAGAAAACACTGTAGCCATTTTGTGCGCAGAAAGCTCCCACGAGCAGCGATGTGGTAATGATATGGTAATGTTTGTTGGGCAATAGATGCTTGCCAAGACGCTGGGCATAATCCCCTCACCACTACCACCATCCAAGGCTGCCACCTTATATTAATTGTTCAAATGAGCAAATGATGTGCAGTGGTTTGGTAAATGTTTGCATTGTAATGTAATTGCAGCTTGACATCAGGACTACAGGATTTTAATGCAGATACTAAAGAAAGAAACTTAAATCCTGTTACTACTTTTTACACTCAGCCATAACGGTATTTCTGATGCAATACTGAACAAAATAGAAAAGTAGAAATTATTGGACCAGGATTTGCTGCAACAGGGTGCTTAACAGTGCCTGCCATTAGTTAGATATGTACCTTTCATATCTAAAAAAATTGCCCATGAAGATGTTGCAGGTGCAATTGGTAATGGTAATAGTGCAGAGAAAGAGGGCAACCAAGCATATCTCCTTAACTGAAAGGGTTTGAGGATGAGGGAATAATCTCATGGAGGATTGAGGAGGAGATGAATTCAGTGTCAAATCACACGCAGAAATAAACAGCAGGAAAGAAAGACTGGATTAAGAGAGAAAGCCCGACAGAAACATTGACGTTTTTGGAATCTCCATAAAAGATTCGGGATCTAAAGGAATGTGACTGTATATCTATCTTGGTCTGTCTGTTTGTTGGTAAATTTCTGCAACAATCTTGGTTCACTCTCAGACAAACTTGCTATGCAGATACCTTGGAATGAGGACTATGTGCAGAGAAGTTGACACCTGACTCCCCCATTGAGGGGGTTTTGACCTTTTAGCAGGGGCTTTCACAGCCCTGTCTGTGCTGTGGTTCAACTAACACTGTAACTCAGACCAGCTTTACCCAACCTTAAGTGTACATTCCACATAGGTCCACAGCACAGATATTTATGTCATCCTTTCCTGACTTATTTTCATATTTTATTTGTTCTCCTGTGATATTTAATTTGCTTCATCTATGTCCTGAGACACCAAGGGCTGAATCTTACCAGAAATCAGCTAAATGTCATTTTTATTGAGATCCATGGAGGGTTTCTCACCAATGGCCCTAGATAGTTTTCTCACACCATCTTCCCAAACTCGTGCCATTATCTATATACTGCACTCCTATGATGCTTGTCAAATTCTCCCACCCACCACAGGTGGGAGTACTGCCCACTGCTGGAACCTCCTGGGATTCCTGGTGCTAGTGCCATCCTTAAAGCCCAGCTGTGCAGTGCGCAGCTGTCCTGCACGGTTCCGGTCAGTTACCCCAGATATGTTGGACAAAGGGAAATTGGCAGCCACTTTGCCCACGGGGACCTTGCTGCTGATGGCTGCTTACGGTTGCTCCCCATAGAGTGTGCCCTGAGATGACTGGTATCCAAGATGGATGGCTGGAGGACCAAGCAGTGAGCTCGAGTCGCCAGGATATCACCCTAACACTTGAGTCAGGAATTGTCACCATGTACTTTCTATCTGGGGGATGGGAGCATGTAATAATGAGAATGTCAAAACTTAATATTTCACCAAACACTAAAAATGTAGACAATGATATTGAAAGTGCAAAGAGTGATATAGAAAGTGTTGATGCTGATAATGAAGTATGGCACGAATTAAAAGAAACATTGAGAAGTTGGGTATGGATTGTAAATTTTGCATTTAAGGATTTTGAGAATTCTTGAGAATGTAGAGAACGATTAGTGGAAATTGCATCGTAAAAATTATACTGTAAACATTATCATAAAAGTTGTAAATCTAATTAGAGCCAAGCCAAGTAACTTCATTTTGAAAATAAATATATTTTGTCAAATGTTTTTGTGTGCAATAAATCTTGTGTGAATTAAGTGTTTGTGTTTCATTCCTGAGATTAAAGTTGTTCATTAAAATAATTGTGTTGTCACGAAGTTGGGCTGATTGTTTATGGATTGGAAGGCAGGACGTTAGAATTTGATGTTTGTAAAAAGATATCAAGGAAGAGTGAGTGGTCTCTTTAAAAGATATTGTGTTTTTTCTAGGCTTGGAGATTTTAAATAATGTCTGCAAGAAGCAGCAGGTGCACAGAGAAAGCCTGAAATTGAAACATTTGTGCTGAGGGCTGCGTGGTTAGCAACCTGGGCAGTCGTTTGTTTAGGCAACCAGTTTGAATATCAGCCAACTAATTTAAAGCAGACACTTAGAGACTAAAAAATATTAAATTTAAATCATTGATGCTACCCGAAAGCTGCAGGAACAGCATCTCATATTTCGCTTGGGAACCCTGCAGCCCAAGGGTATCAATATGGACTTCACAAGCTTCAAAATCTCCCCTCCCCTGACAGCATCCCAAAACCAGCCCAGCTCGTCCAGGTCTCCCCAACCATTCCTCCCACCCCAAGCCCCACCCCCATCTCCTACCCACTAACCTCATCCCGCCTCCTTGACCTGTCTGTCCTCCCTGGATCGACCTATCCCCTCCCTAACTCCCCACCTACATTCACCTTTACTGGCTCCAACCCCGCCTCTTTGACCTGTCTGTCTCCTCTCCACCTATCTTCTCCTTTATCCATCTTCTATCCGCCTCCCCCTCTCTCCCTGTTTATTTCAGAATCCCCTTCCCCTCCCCCATTTCTGAAGAAGGGTCTCGACCCGAAACGTCAGCTTTCCTGCTCTTCTGATGCTGCTTGGCCAGCTGTGTTCATCCAGCTCTACACCTTGTTATCTCAGATTCTCCAGCATCAGCAGTTCCTACTATCTCTGTTAAATTTAAATCTGATGGTTTTGACAACCTCGGACCAATATTGTAAGAAATTGATAGGTCATCAAGGGTATAAAAGAAGAAGGCATTTGAAAATCGGTGTGAGAGCAACTGCCATCTTCTAGAGTTAAGACCCCATCAGCTGTAAGGAGAAAATCACTGGGTCACACAGAATTCTCGAAGCTCTCAGAATGACCATCATTTAACCAAAGGAACAGCAGCACTCTTAGCTAATATTCCTGACATAAGAATTCGATGGAGAAAGGCATTCCTTGACTGACGATCAGCAGAGAGGGCATGGAGCATTCCAGAAGATGTACCCTGGCTGTAATTTTGAGGGATAAAGTTTTAGTCTTTTTTTATTTTGGTTTATATAAGTGGAACTTGTATTTATTGGGACATCATGCCATTAGAGTTTTGTTTTCTTCAGGAATAGTTAGTAGTTAAGGGGGAATTTTTTGGTTTGTTAGTAGTCCTTTAATTTGTTGACTATTAAAGTTAGATAAATGAAGTGTTACTTATTGAGTATAGAGTGAGTGAAAGGATTTTGTTTCAGTTAACCACAATTTTATAACAGATTGGGGGGTGAGAGGCAGGTTATACCAATTTTCACATTTCCTTTAACAGATTATGAGGCGAGGTGAGCTTCAGCTTCTCTGAGTGTTTCAGTTTTATTTGTCGGAGTGGGGTGTTGGCTTCTGCTTCAGAACAGTGTGAAAGAAGATAATTCAGTGAATTGTTGAATGAAATCTGTTGGATATAAGAAATGCATTAAATAGAGAATCATTTTTATGGTCAGATTTTCAGCTTAAATACCTCTTTCAACTGGTCCATAGGTCTGGAGGGTGAATATCTCAGCTTATTTCTTCATAAAAATGTCTTTTTTTAAAATCTTATTTTTAACTTTTGTCTCTTTATTTCCCTGTTGTCAGATGGGACGGCAAGCATATTTGTCATCATTTTCAGTGCCAGGGACGTTGACTGATGGTCATGTCATTTCAAGAGTACTTAAGCTTGAAAATGACAAGACAACTTGCATGAAGTTGGTGTCCAATTTAACCACATGTAGAATGTGTGAATATAACAATACCATTATTTCAAAACACATTTTGGGCCATTGTTGGTGATAACACATTTAACATACTTATGTGATATTTCTTGATCTATTAACTGCAAAGAATCATTAGCACTTTTAAAATAAATGCTAATATTGCCAACTGTTATTCGTAGAGCATAGTAATGCAAGGAGGGGTATTATGGTGCTGTGAGCTGTGTTCCTGTCTTTAAGCCAGAAGTTCTGGGTTCAAGGCCTACTCTAGAACTCAATGGCCAAGGACGAAGATTTTACTTATTTATTCAGGAGATGTGAGCTTCGCTGGCTGGGGCAGAATTTATTGCCTATCCTAACTGACCTTGAGAATTGCCCTTTTGAACTGCTGCGGTTCATTTGCTGTAGGTACTGCCACAATATTGTTGGGGAGGGAGCTTCAAGATTTTGACACAGCGACAGTGAAGCAATATGATGCAGTCTCAAGTCAGGATACCGTGTAGTTTGGAGAGGAACTTGCCAGTGGTGAAGTTGCATGTATCTGCCAAACTCTTTACTTGCTGCAGGATTCCTAACTTCTGATCTGTTCTTGTAACCACAGTATTTAAATGGCTGAGCACAGCAGGTCAAGCAGCATCATAGGAGCAGGAAATCTTGACGTTTCAGGCCTAAACCCTTCATCAGAAATGGGGGAGGGGAAGAGGGTTCTGAAATAAATAGGGAGAGCGGGGGAGGCGGATAGAGGATGGATAGAGGAGAGGATAGGTGGAGAGGAGGCAGACAAGTCGAAGAGGCAGCGATGGAGCCAGTAGAGGTGAGTGTAGAAACCTGTTTTTCCTCTCACCTATCCCCTCCTCCCACCTCAAGCCACACCCCCATCTCCTATCTACTAACATCATCCCGCCCCCTTGACCAGTCCGTCCTCCCTGGACTGACCTATCTCCTCCCTACCCCCCTACCTACACTCACCTTTACTGGCTCCATCCCCGCCTCTTCGACTTGTCTGCCTCCTCTCCACCTATCCTCTCCTCTATCCATCCTCTATCTGCCTCCCCCTCTCTCCCTATTTATTTCAGAACCCTCTTCCCCTCCCCCATTTCTGAAGAAGGGTTTAGGCCCAAAACGTCAAGCTGTCCTGCTCCTATGATGCTGCTTGGCCTGCTGTGTTCATCCAGCTCCATGCTTGTTGTCTCGGATTCTCCAGCATCTGCAGTACCTTTTATCTCTATTTAAATGGCTGGCCTAGTTTAGTTTCTGGTTAACGGTAACCTCTTCCCCCACCCCAAGATGTTAGCAGTGGGAATTTCAGTGATGGTAATGTCATCAAATGTCAAGGGATAGCGGTTAGATTCTCTCTTGTTGGAGATGATCATTGTTAGGCAGTTGTGTGACATAAATGTTGTTTGCTACTCATCAGCCCAAGCTGTTCACAATGTGGTCAAACAAGTTGAGTTGTAAATTCTGAGATAGCAAGAACTGCCGATGCTGGAGTCAGAGACAATGCAGTATGGATCTGGAGGAACACAGCAGGCCAGGCAGCATCGGAGGAGCAGGAAAGTTGACACTGCAGGTCAGGACCCTTCTTCAGAAATGGGGAGAGGGAAGAGAGCTCCGAAATACATAGAGAGAGGAGGGGTGGGGCTGGGGAAGGTAGGTGGGATGGCGATAGGTGAGTGCAGGTAGGGAGTGGTGGGGATTGGTCAGTGAGATGGGGAGGGGCGGATAGTTGGGAGAGAAGATGGACATGTTGAGTCAGGTCAAGGAGGCAGGGACAAGAGGGAGGGTTGGACATGGGCTGAGGCCGGGGATGGGGAAATTCTAAAATTGGTGAATTCCATGTTTAGGCCTTCGGGCTGTAAGTTCCTGAGGTGGAATATGTGGTGTTGTTCCTCCAGTTTGTGGGTGGTGTCATTGTGACACTGGAGGAGGCCCAGGATGTAAATGTCACCCAGGGAGTAGTTGGCAACCGGAAGGCGTTGTTGTTTGTTGCATACAGAGCACAGATGCTCTACAAAATAGTCTCTGAGTCTACATTTGGTCTCACCGATGTAGAGAAGGCCACATCGGGAGCAGTAGATGCAGTAGACTGAGTTGACGGATATGTAATTGAACCCATATCTGATATGGAAGGTTTGTTTTGTATGTGAATGGAGGTGAAGGGGGAGGTGTAGGCGCAGGTGTAGCACTTCCTGCAGTTGCAGGGAAAGTTGCCGGGGGTGGTGGCGTTAGCGGAGAGTGTGGAGCGGACGAGAGAGTCACAGAGAGAGTGGTCCCTATGAAAGGCAGATGCGGGGGGGAGGGAAATATCTCTTTGGTTGAGGGGTTGGATTTTAGAAACAAATGACAACACCTTCTGGTTGCCAACCATTTTAACTCTCCCTCCACTCCCTGGGTGACATGTCCATCCTGGGTCTCCTCCAGTGTCACAATGACACCACCTGCAAACTGGATGAGCACCACCTCATATTCCACCTCGGGAGCCTATAGCCTGATGGCCAAAACATGGAACTCACCAGTTTTAAAATCTCCCCACCCTAGTCCCGTGTCCAACCCTCCCTCTCATCCCGCTTCCTTAACCTGACACAACCTATCCATCATCTCTCATTCCCATCCCACTGACCAATCCCCACCACTCCCTACCTGCACTCACCTATCACCATCCCACCTACCTTCTCCAGCCCCACCCCTCCTCTCTCTGTATATTTCTGAGCTCCCCCCTCCCCATTTCTGAAGAAGTGTCCCGACCCAAAACATCAACTTTCCTGCTCCTCTGATGTTGCCTGGCCTGCTGTGTTCCTCCAGCTCCATAGGTCAATGGCAGGTGACAAGAGCATGAGGGATTCCTGGTGATTGAAAGAGATTGGATCCTCTGTCAGTGCTATCTGTAACTGTAGGCTGTAACATGAAAAGTGTATGTTGCCTCAACAGCTCAGACATCTTGGTGGCGAAGAGTTGTGGTTGACCCAGGCATCTGAATGGCTGGCCTGAATCAGATAGTTGTTGGCAGCGTAGAGTTCAATCCACATTGTGTTTGGAGTGGATTTGGGACCTGCCTCCTTGTCCTACTCCTGATGGAGATTGTGGTGTTGCGGTGAGAACCGCTTTCAGGCACTGACCTCAAACTTAAAAGAGGAACTAAGAATAGAGAGCAAGATAGTACGTTCTTAGAATTTGTGGATTGAGTCATCTTTATCAATCGGGGTAAAAACAAATGATCCAATAAATCTCTGTAAAATGTACACTTTTTTGATGATTGCTCAGTGCTGCTAATTATTAAACAGACATGCAAATGTAGTACGTGTGCATTGGAGTGTACTTTGTGCAAACAAGAAGAATAAATATGCGCAGCAATTCCTCAATAATTCATTACTCCTCAGTTATGTTATTAATTTCTACTTTCTACGTTATACACCCTGTTGGCTGAGGGACAGATGGGCATATGGTTGATTCACCAGTTAAACAAAGAACGTTTCAAAACAACTGTGTCTCTTCTGACAAAGATTACAAAAGCTTTGCAAGAGAAACACAAATCAACATTTACTAAACAAAGGGTCCCATCCCTTTCACTCTCATCATGATGCTCTGTTTGGGCATCGTGGACATAAGAATGTTTATTGAGCACAATAGCATGTGAAACAGACAAAATACATTATAGACACACAGCAGGTCAGTCAGCACCTGAAAGAGAAAGTCAGGTAGCAGAATGTTAGCCTATCTACTCTCAGCAAGCTGCTATCATATCTGCTGTGCACTTCCAATATTTTTTATTTTAGCTTACAACATTTGCATTTCTTCTTTTCCTCTGCAGTAATCTTGTGCTGACTGCCCCAGCGTGAAAGTACAACCCACTTCCATGAATATGTATAATAAGCTATTCTACCTCACTAAATTGCAAATGCACTGGATGACAAAAGTAATCAGTATGAAGAAATACTGTAGGTTTTAATTTGTTATATGAAGTCTCCAGGGGCTGTTCTTCCGTCTGGTTACAGCTTCAGTTTCAAAAAAAAAGTGGATGTTTCTGTGTTTGTTCTGCTTTTCATAGATACGTGCCATTTTTTGCTAAAAATAGTTAGTTGAAGTATACTGTACACCCATATCTCCTATTGTTCTCCTGCAATACTCACTCATATTTAGCAGATTCTGCATCACTAATGGGAAACAGGCTTGTTGCGCAGTACTTAGCTAATATTGAAGGATAGTGACCCCAATTGTTGAAAGTTTGTAAGTTCTACAATGGTGGGGGGAGACACCATGATCAGGGAGGTGTTGGTTATAACATGTAATGCCCCAAACCATGGGTACACAGCAGCACTGGGGTAGTGGTGAATGTTTGTGAAGCATGTATGCCAATGGACCTCGCTTTCTTCATTGAGAAGATCTTCAGAATCAGGTACAGCTGCATCAATGAAGAATGCACTGCAGCTTAACAGAGAGGTATAAAAGTCACTATCTAAGGCCATAAACCATAAATCACTGGGCTGGAAACTGTAGCTTTTCAGCTCTGTACATTACAAAGAATGTACATGCGCACCAAGGTCCCTCTGATCGTTGTTGCTTCGCAGGGTCCTACCATTCATCATGAACTCCCTCACCTTGTTTGGCCTGCCCAATGCATCACCTGACATTTATCTTGATTGAATTCCATTTGCCATTGGTCAGCCCATCTGATCAGCCCATCTACATCCTCCTTTTGTCTACAGCTATCCTCCTTTCTATTTACCACCCCACCAATTTTTAGTATCATCTGCAAACTTACTGATCAACCCTCCTACGTTCACTGTTGGCTCTGGGCACTGTGTAATAAACAGCTTGTCACTTGTTAAATGATCCTTTTTCAGCTATCCGCTCCAAATTCTCTCTATTGAAACCTTTTGTCTTTTTATTTTGTAACATGTCTTTGATGTTCTTTCCCCTGTATGTGTATTGACCATACACAACACTTTTTTTCTGTTATTACTCTAAATTCCACAGCTCTTTCTGCACAGCCTGACTCCTATTATTAACATACGTGAGCCAAAGTCGCTCCAACTTAATATTTGGAAGTGAAATTATTCTCTTTGGCTTCTTCCCAAAATTCTTCACTTCTAGCTCCCTGAAACTAATCTCCCATCGCTGTGCTCTTGTTCCTGCGACCAAGATCATCACAGCTGCAACATTGGTCACTTCTGCCCTCACCATTACTTTCCTTTGCATCCTGCAGGCTAAGCTCCAGCATCTTTCACAACAGTCCATAGACTTCTACCTTACTTAAAAGTCTACAGGCTGCAACTTACCTTTCATTAACATCTGTTTAATTCTCACTCTCTACTTTCAGACTTCTTATAACTCTCTACATTCCAATGCACCAAACTGTAAATACTCATTCTCATTTGGAAGTCAGTGACTTTGCCCCATTTTTACCTTTGGAAGGTGCTCCCAACTTCTATTTGCCCTTAACTCTTCCAGTGATGACTGCGTGCGCATTTTCCATTAGCTCTGTTCTGTAGTGTTCAGTCTTACACTTCGAAACAATTTCCTAAGCCCCATTATTTAGTCAATCCTCACCCGTAGCTGTAAAGCCAGCCTTTTTTTATTATATTATCACAACTCTCCTGCTACTATTGCTGGTTTTTGTATACCTGCTTGTTTTCAATGTCAAAGACGATATATAAATGCAATTTGCTACTCTTTATGCCATTGAATTCTTTTTCATTCCTGATGTTCAAATATACTGTGATAAATACATGCAATTCTCCAATGTTCCCTCATATCAAATGAAGACTCATCACAATCATCTGCTTCAGACTTTTCCAGAATTTCAAAATGTCCATAAACTACCTTTCCCCTTCTAGATTGCAGACCCTTAAAACCAAAATGTGGCATTCACTAATGACAACTTTCAAAATCATTTATCTTTTACGATTTTGGCAGGGGGTTAAATTATAGGTATTTATCTTAAGGCCATAAGATCATAAGATATAGGAGCAAAATTAGGGCATTCGGCCCATTGAGTCTGCTCCAACATTCAAGCATGGCTGATGTGTTTCTCAACTCCATTCTCCTGCCTTCTCCCCATATCTCCCTTCCCAATCAAGTACCTATCTATCTTCATCACTGGTGGTCAATGAGAAAAATTTGAAGTGAAGGACCAGATTTACCTCGAGATGAATATGTTGAACGCTGGAGTAGAGGTCATATTATTAACTTGTTCCATGGTAAATATATCAACAAGCCTAGCTATTTAGATAGACATTTTTCACATACCTTTGGTATTACAATATGCAAATGAGTAACATGTTTTTGAACATATAAATTACTGCGGCACTGCTTGAAGGATGGAAATGTTGTCAAGGGAACAGCAGGCAACAAACAGAAGTGAGATTCACTCTTATTTAGGGAAATGCTTGTTTATGCTTAAAACAACTATTTAGCAATGTTAAAACAAGTGCAACTTCCCAATTGCAGAGTGAGTTCTTTCAGTGTATACCTTAGTGAACTAATCAGAAATATACCTGATCTGGCTTCCTATCTGTGCTGAGTTAATTAATGTTAATCAAAGATCAAGTTGGGACAACATAGCTGATCCAATTCTTCTGGGTTAGAAACATAGAAAAACCCACATGACATTTACAGTGGCTCAAAGAGACTATGTTATTGGACTAGTAACATGAGTAAAAGAGTTCAAATCCTACCAGAATAGCAGGAGAACTTAATTAAATAATTGAAATAAATTTGCAATTTAGAACATGATTTGTAATGACCAACATTCATACAACCACAGTGCTTTATAAAACCCAATAAAAACCGAAAGAACTGAGGATGCTGTAAATCAGGAACAAAAACAGAAGTTGCTGGAAAAGCTCAGCAGGTCTGGCAGCATCTGTGAAGAGAAAATCAGAGTTAATGTTTTGGGTCCAGTGACCCTTCTTCAGAATTTTTTTTACATAAAGAGCAGAGGAGGGTGGTGATGGGTGGGGATGGTTCAGGTCTTTGCTCCAGGAGAAGTAGAAAGCCCTAAGACCCTCCTGGTGGGGAATGGATGTGTAAAGGGATTGCACATCCATGGTAAAGAGGAAGAGGCTGGAACCTGCAAACTGGAACTTTTAAAACTGGCTTAAAGTGTCAGAGGAATCACGGATGTACGTGGGCAGAGATTAGACCAGGGGAGAAAAGGCGGAGTCAAGGTAGAAAGAGCTGCGTTCTGTGGGGCAGGAACAGGCTGAAACAATGGGTCTGCCCAGACAGTCCTGTTTGTGGATTTTTGGGAGGAGGTAGAAGCGAGCTGTATGGGGCTGGGGGACTGTCAGCTTGGATGCAGTGGGAGGGAAGGTCACCAGTTGAAATGAGATCAGTTACTGTAGTTGATACAACGGCCTGATGATCCATGGTGGAGTCGTGGTCTAGGGGAAGATATGAGGAGGTATCTGACAGCTGGTGCTCAGCATCTGCAACGTAGAGGTCAGTACACCAGACTACAACAGCACCACCCTTATCGACAGGCTTAATAACAAGGTCAGGGTTGGATCTAAGCACACGGAGTGCAGTCAGTTCAGAGGGAGTTAGATTGGATTTGGTGAGGGATGCAGAGAAATTGAGGCGACCAATATCACATCGACAGTTCTCAATGAACAGATCGAGTGCAGATAAAAGGCCAGATGGAGGGGTCTAGGTGGTGGGAGAGCGTTGGAACTGGGCAAAGGGGTCTGTGGGATGGGGAAAGGACTCTTGTCCAAAGAAATGGACACAGTTCTGAGGAAGGGTTACAGAACCCAAAACATTAACACTGATTTTTTCTTCACGGATGCTGCCAGAGCTCCTGCTGAGCTTTTCCAGCAACTTCTGCTTTATAAAACCACCTGGATCATTAATATCCTTCACAAATGGACAAAAGGATTAGGAGCAGGAGTAGGCCACTTGGGCCCCTCCAGCCTGTTCTGTCATTCATTAAAATCATGGCTGATCTGATTACTCCACAAACCCAGCTATCGCAATAAGCTTCCACCCTTCACTTAACAAGGATTTACCTACCTCTGTCTTAAAAAAAATTCAAGGACTCGGCTTCCATTGTCTTTTCAGAAAGACTTTAAAAGACATACAGTCCTCTGTAAGAAAACAATTCTCCTCATCTCTATCTTAAATGGCCAACCTTTTTAGTTTTAAACTATTACCCCTAGTTCTGGATTCTTCCACATGAGGAAACATCCTTTCCACATCCACCTGGTCAAGACTCTTCAGGGTTTTATGTTTCCAACAAGTCATTTCTCGCCCTCCTAAAGTCCAATGGATAAAAACTTAGCCTGTTCAACCTTTCCTCATAAGTCAAACTGCCCAGTCCAGGTATTAGTCTAATAAACATTCTCTGAACCACTTTGAAAATATTTACATCCTTCCTTAACTGATTAGACCAATCTGATACACAGTAATCCAGATCATCGATGTGCTGCATAACTGAAGTATAACCTGTCTATTTTTGTACTTACCTTGCAATAAACAATAATATTTTATTACCTCTACTTATTACTTGCTGTATCTTTTACTCTTTTCAAATCATATACTAGAATACCCAGATTCTTCTGCATCTCAGAGCACTACAATCTCTCATCATTTTGATAATGTAGAAGGGAGAAAAGAGAGATGCAGTTGTGATAGGGGATAGTATAGTCAGGGGAACAGGCATTGTTCTCTGTGGACAGGATCAAGACTCTCAAAAGCTGTGTTTCGTGCCTAGTGCCCGGGTTTGGGATATCTCATTTGGGCTGCAGTTGAACTTGGAATGGTAGGGGAAAGATCCAGTTGTTTTGGTCTGCATAGGTACCAGGAATATATATAGAATTGGGAAAGAGGTTCTATTGATGGGAGATGAGCAGCTAAGGGTTACATTAAAAAGCAGAACCCATTAAAAAGCTGAACCAAAATGATAATAATCTCTGGCCACAAGCTGAACAGGGTCAATAGATTTAAAGAGGTAAATGCATGGTTTAAAGGTTGGTGTGGAAGAAATGGGTTTGAATTCATAGGATATTGGCATGAGTACTGGGGAAGAAGAGAGCTATCCTGATGGGATGGGCTCCACTCGAATCATGCTGGGACCAGAGTGCTGTCGAATCACATAACTTGAGTTGCAGAAAGAGCTTCAAACTGAATAATGGGTGTAAGGTTCAATTACATGGAAAATTAGAAAATCAAATTAAAATGAGAAGGCAGGAATACAGTTTTGTGATGAGTCTAATTGTTACCAGAAAATAAAAGGAAGGGACGGGATGTGCAAACATTATATAGTACCAAGCATTGGTACAAGAGTAGGGAAATTTGATAATAGAGCAAACCTAAAGACTTTGTATCTGAATGCGTAAAGTATTCAAAATTAATATAATAAGTTAACAGTGCAAATAGACAAAAATCAGTATGATTTAGTGGAGATTACTGAGACATGGCTGCAGGGAGACCAAGTTTGGGAATTGAATATCCATAGGTTGCACAGTGTTTCAGAAGGATAAGCAGGAAGGAAAAGGAGGGGGTGTGGCTTTGTAAAGGAGGAGATCATGCTGCAGTGGGAAATGGAGATCAAGATGTAGAATTAGTCTGGATAGAAATAAGAAACAGTAAGGGAAAGAAGTCCTTGGTGAGATTAATCTATAAATCTCCGAACAGCAATGGGGCACAGTATAAACCAGGAAATACTGGGGGCTTGTGAGAAAGAGATAGCGGTAATCGTTGGTAATTTTAACATATATATACGTACATACTTGATTAACTAAATTGACAAGGATAGCGTTGAAGTAGAATTATTGTTTCTTAGAGTAAATATGTCAGGGAGCAGGCTATTCTGGTTTTCATATTGTGTAATGAAGTGGAATTAATTAATAATCTTGTAGTAAAGGATCCTCTGGGGAAGAGTAATCATAACATGTTGAATTTCAAATTTAGTTGGAGGGTGAAAAACTTGAGTCCCACACCAGGATTCTGGAGTTAAACAAAGGTAATCACATAGACATGGGGACATAACTGACCCTCACAGACTGGGTGGAAAGACTGAAATATAGGATAAGTGATGAGCAGTGGCAGATAGTCAAGGAGATAGTCATCTACAAAGGGTTACTAAAAATGTCATAAAAAGAACAAAACACAAATTATAAAAGAAAACTAGCACAAAATATTAAAAAAAGCAAAAGTTTCTATAAGTAAACAAAAGGGAAGAGAGTAGCTAAAGTGAATGTTGATCCCTTGGAGGATGAGACTGGGGAGTTAATAATATGGAACACAGAAATGGCAGAATTATTAAGTCTATATTTTGCTTCAGTTTTCATGGTGGAGTATACCAGTACCAACCCAATAGAAACAGGTTTTGCATTACTGAGATGATTATAGAGAATGGGAAACCTAGAGCAATTGTCATCATTAGGGAAAAAATACTGACCAAACTACTGGAATTGAAGGCAGACAAGTCCCCAGAGCCTGATGACCTACATCCTAGGGTCTTTAAGGACGCTGTAACAGAGATGGTGCATCCTTTGGTTATTATATATTCCAAAGGCCCAAGTCCTAGGCCAAACCATCTTCAGCTGCTTCATCAATGACCTTCCCTCCATCATAAGGTCGGCTGGTGATTGCACAATGTTCAGCACCATTCACAACTCCTCAGATGCTGCAGCAGTTCATGTTCAAATGCAACAAGATCTGGACAATATCCAGGCTTGGGCTGACAAGTGGCAGATAACATTCATGCCTCACAAATCCATCACCAGTAAGACACAATCTAACCACCACTTGACATTAAATGTTGGTACCATCACTGAATCCCTCGCTATAAACATCCTGGGATATACCATTGACCAGAAACTCCACTGCATTTGCTACATAAATACAATGGCTACAAGGATAGGTCAGAGCCTAGAAATACTGAAGTAACTCACCTCCTGACTCCTCAAAGCCTGTCCACCATCTACAAGGCAAAAGTCAGATGCATAATGGAATACTCCCCACTTCCCTGAACTCCAACAATACTCAAAAAGCTTGACACCATCCAGGACAAAGCAGCCCACTTGATTGGCACCACATCCACAAGTATCCATTCTCTTCATCACTAGCGCTCAGTAGCAGCAGTGTGTACTATCTGCAAGATGCACTGCAGAAATTCACTAAAGGTTCTTAGACAGCACCTTCCAAACCCACGATCACTTCCATCTCGAAGGATAAAGGCAACAAGTATTTGGGAACACTACCTCCTGCAAATTCCCTTCCAAGCCGCTCACCATCCTGTCGTGGAAAATGTCACCATTCCTTCACTGTGACTGGATTAAAATCCTGGAATTCCCTCCCTACCCGAGGGTCAACCTAGGGACTACAGCAGTTCAAGAAGGCAGCTCACTACCACCTTCTGAAGGATACCTAGGAACAGGCAATAAAAGTTGGCAGCTCATGTCCCATGAGTGGATTAAAAAAAACTCACCAGATATTGAAGTTTTGGCCATTGCTGGGATCTCCCAGGGTGCCTGGTGCCAGTGCCATCTCAAAGGTCAGCTGTGCACCTGACCAATCACCAGACGTCCACAGCTCACCATATGGTTTGTCTTAGTTGCCCCAGACATCTCAGTGAGGGGATAATTGGCACCCTGCTTTGCTGGGTAGTTGGGTGTGCATGCCAATGGAGTTTACCCTGAGACATTTGTGAATGATGAAGGAGGGGCAAATGGATTCACCAGTTACTGCTCTCAGTTTCATGTCAGGAATTATTGCTATCCTGTTTCTGTGTGGCAACTAGGAGAATGGGAAACTGCAATCATTGAAGCCGTTTCACCTAATAATGAGGATGTGAATGCGCACTAACACATGCAAATAGATCGCTTCCCACTCCTTAGCGAGAATCTCATCCCATCATTCAGCACTTGGTTGGACAATTCGACACGTTGCTATCAATGATGGGAATCTCCTCACTGGCTATCTGACATGAGTCTCCAAACTTTCTCACCAATGCCCGTATTGTTCAGGGGCTGGGAACATTTTGAACGTGCTATTCATTTTTATATAACTAGTCAGCTCTGTCCAACACACAAATGCTTCCTTCCTTGTTAATGATTTAAGGAAAGAAGTTTGCTGTCCTGATTCTGTGTGCCCCTCTTAAATGCCCTCTGAAATGGCCTTGCAAACTATTCATTTGTATTCAAAAAATTGGCTGACCACTGCCATCTGAAGTGCATTTAGGGATGGATGATAACTGTTGATCCTGCCTGAAACATCTACAGCCCATAAATAAATAAAATGTCAGCTGGAGATTACAGTCCAGCTTGACAAAGGAAATTTATAAATGCATAGAAAATACAAAGTTAAACCTTATTGTACTTTTCAAAACTTTGGGATATCTGCAAACTAAAATCTTTGCTAATCAGAGATCTGGATCCAAGTCTGGCATCTATACATTTTTTATGGATGAGTGACAGCCTCATCTATTCTCTCTGCCACTAACAGGGAGATGGGCCTCAGAGATAGGCCATTGTCGTTGCTTGACCGCCTCTTGACAGTTTCTAAGGGAACAAATTTGACAGCATCCGTGGAGTTATCCCTGGACTAGAGTCTCACTGGATTACACACCAATGGTGTGTGTGAGGATAAAAAGTACAGACGTAAATTTGTTTTTGTACAGTACCATGCTCTCCTCAGATAGAAGACTGTACAAGACAAATTTGACAATACATTTAGCACCATGCTCAGACAGTACCTGATCTGGTAGGATTTTGGGATGCTGCTGAAAAAAAATTCAAAATTACACTCAGTGCAATTTGTCCCTCTTGAGGCAGATCCTTCTAATACAAAATCAAAATCCTTTTCAAAATCCTAGAACTAATTTTCTAGCTACACTCCAAGGACTGTAGAGGTCCAAGAAGGCAGCGCACCACCACCTTCTCATGGGCAATTAGGGCTGAGCAACAAATGCTAGCCCAGCCAGAGATACCCACATTAGGTGAATAAATAAAAATAAAATTAAAAAAATAAATAAAATTATGGGCCAACCATAGAAGATTAATGGAATAGGCTAAGAAGCAAAAGGCTCAAAAGGTACCACATATTGTTTGAGTATTTTACAACCGAATATTAAAAATGAAAGTGCTTGCATTTTATAGGACCTGACTGATGTGGAATTGAATGGGAATATGTGTGAAGATAGAGGAAAACTACTTCATAAGATCCTGGTAACCTTATATTATTTGTTAACTTTTCTCTCCATTCTTTCTTTTGTTCTTTCTCAAAAGCTGATTTGAGAGTGGGACATTTTTTGTGAGATGGGAAGCTACATTGGCGGGTCTGTAGTTTAGTGGGAGGAGCACTGAGCAGGAGGCCAGTCTCATGGACAAGATGAACTTCTGGAGGGCATGAGGGGAGATAGGAGAGATACTCGAGAAAGTTTCAAGTTCAGAGGTAAGACAGAGGGGAGTTTGGAGGGGCTTTGGCCCAGCGGGCCAGGGAAAGAGGGAGAAGTGATGGGGACAGCTGATTGGATGATCTCTGTCTTGGTGGCAAAGAAATCCATGAGTTCTTTGCACTTGTTATTGTTGGAGGGGAGTGTGGACAAGACAGGGGTGTTTAAGAAGACGTCATGCAGTAAAGGAAAAGTACTGGGGCTTAAGTTTGAATCCCAGGATCTTCTTGGAGTGGTGATTAGTATTCAAGATGAGAGCTGGACCCAAAAGGGTGAATTTCCTTATTCACAAAACATTTGTATTTGGACAACATGCAAATAAGCTCTTTAACTAAAGGCAAACACTTCAATAGGTCAACTGCTGGCATCTGTTCTTTAAAATTGCATTCATATTTCAAACTTTGTCATGAGGGTTAACTGAGTAAATCCATAGAAATAGATTATTTTTCCCTCATCCTCCAATCCTTTGTTTACTTAAAATCAAAACAGGAATTTGTATTTTGCATATGCCTTTGTCATCTTTTGTTGTATTTTACTCAAAGTTATTGCTATTCTAAACTATTATTGTAATACCAGAGACCCTGTGCTGAAGATAATGTAGAAGTATAAAACCTAGTCCATTAGGGGACCCACCAACCTTATCATTGTTTTATGTCAAATGTCTAAATAATTGTACAGAAATTGAACTGTTTCCAGTGTCGAGGATCAGCATTAGAATAAGCAGAGAGTTGCCACAATGGCACCTCCTGTATGTAATAGCAGGGTATTTAAATCAATGGAACATTTGAGGAGCAGCAAATGTTGCAACAATGTCTAATCTGGTCAAGAGGTGGAGCAGTTGGAGTGTCACTGGGATAGTAATCCAGAGGGCCAGGATGGTCTGGGGACATGAGTTTGAAATACCATCATGGCAGAAGATGAAATTTGAATTTTAAAAAAATCTGGAATTAAAAGGTACCCTAATTGTAATAATGTTATCACTGTTGATTGTCGTTAAAACCCTTTGGAGAAGGAAATGTGTCATCCTTACTTGGACTGGCCTACATGTGCCTCCAGGAGTGGAAGTAGAATTAGCTTTCATAACTGTCCTCTGAAATGGTCCTAGCAAGCCACATGATGGACAGTAAATGCTGGCCAAGCCAACAATGCTCACATCACATGAATGAATAATAAAATCATGATATAAATGTAGTTAGTATATATAACTTTTAATTTGCAGGTCGAACTTTTGCAAGTAATAAAACTGAAGCATCTAGTAGGAAGCTGGTATACTGTCTGAAGTAATTGTCATTCAAAGGGTGACCCTATGTTTACTAAACAGGACTGGATTTGGGAGAAGAGAGATATTAAATGAGGCATGACCTCTTTCTCAGTCATAGTAGAGTCAAGATGTCAACAGTTGTCTTCGTTGGGGATATGAATTATTCATTTAAGTCACAGAATCAAAGGGATGTTTTACAAAGTGAAGATTAATCTAAACTCTATCTGGGATGTCCCGGGGTGTTACATTGCTGTGGGGATAGTTTGTTGGGGAAGTATGCCTTTATTTCAGCTTTATGTGTGTGAGGTTTATATTGGCACCAGAAACAGCGGAGAAAGAAGCAGAGGGGGAAAGTTGCTAACAGTTGCATTTGGTTCCCGTGAGCAGCATGAGAAGCAGAGAGTGAATTTCCTAGAAGCTGTAGACTGATAGTAAAAGGATTATCAAAAGCCAATGAAGATTTCTGATTTTGGAGTCAATGAATGAGAAAGCAGTATGGCCCAAGCTGATGCTGGGAAGTCCACAAATGGCTGAAGAGAGTTAGAGGGCTGTCTGGCTGCACGGCCATTGAAAGTCCCCCTGCACCCCACAAACAGCTCTTATCTTGGAGATCTGTGGAATAGTGTAGAGAATGAATGTGAATTCCTGAGGGCTGTGGCACACCTGGGTTCAGGCCCAGCCAAAGTGAAGGAATCCTCAAGAGTCCATGAAGTATAGGGGAAGCACATGGATGAAAATCACAAAAGAATGGAAAGTATTCTGATGGGATTTTTAGACATAGATGATAATGTTAACAAAATTTAGTGTTTAATTTTGTTTAACTTCTGTGTATAAAGTTCTTGAGAAGATTTGTAGCTCAGATAAGGTTGTAGATATGCTTGCCGAGCCAGTGGGTTGGTTGCAAAGGTTTAGTCACCCTGCTTGGTAACATCCTCAGTGCACCTCCGGTGTCGGTGTTCCGTCCCACTTGTTATTTGTATGCTTCAGTTTGTTGGGGTCTTTGGTACCACTTCCGGTTCTGTTTCTCAGTGGTTTGTACACATTAATTCAATGTGTTTGTTGATGGAGTTCAAGTTAGAATACCAGGCATCCAGGAATTCCCTGGCATGTCTCTGTTTGGTATGCGCTATTATGGATATGTTGTCCCAGTCGAATTTGTGTCCCTCTTTGTCCGTGTTTGGGGTGGGACAAGTGAGAATTGATCGTGTCTCTTGGTGGCTAGTTGGTATTTGTGTATCCATGTTGTCAGTTTTTCTTCCGGTTTGGCCCATGCAGTGTTTCTCACAGTCCTTGTGTGGTATTTTGTATATTACACCGGTTTTGCTGGTTTTGGGTGTGAGAGCTTTTACGTTTGTCAGTAGCTGTCGTAGGGTGATTGTTGGTTTGTGGGCTACATATAAACAACAAGCAGGACAGAACACCCACGCTTCACCGATGGGGCACTGACGATGTTACCTAGGAGGGTGATGAAACATTCGCAACCAAACCCACTGGCTCAGCGAGCATGTCTACAACCTAACTTCTACGCATAAAAGTTATTGTTTAAAAAACAAACACATAATGCTTTTAATGAGTAACTGGTAGTTTGAATTTCTATTTTCAAAAATTAATAGTCTCTCTTGAGACCATAACAACATTTGAATGTCATCAGCTTAGCTAATGTCTTTTGAACTCACCTTTTAAAGTATTATCAAATATACACTGACTGAACTACTGAGTTAACTTGGAAACAAACCTACTGCTCTCTTGGCACTACTTGTTAGGATAAACAATGCATCTTTCATTGGTCTCCATACTGAAATCATTTAAAGTAATACACTTTTTTCTTGCCCTTGCCTCTTACAGTGTCTAAAAGTTTAATCAAATGTCTACAATTATATTGAAGCCAAGTTGTATAGCCTATGCCTTCACATAAATTTACTTGAAGTAACTTGGCAGAGGTGTACGAAAATGATTCTGGATTTTACACGCAGCTATAAAAATAATGGTTCTTGTGGATAAATCTTCACAATCATTTGTTCCACCACCTACAACACTGGGGAAACATAATTACACCACATCCTGCTTTCCTGTTTTGTAAATGTAAAGCCTGGAACAAGTAAAAAGTAATGAAGATAAGTGAATCCCATACGTTCCCCCAATGACTTAGGTTGATGGAGGCAACGCCCAAGGTGACGCTGAGAGATACACACAAGAAACATCCTAGAGCTTTCATTCCCCCTTTCTGTCTAGTTTTATTTTAATTTTGCTAGGGAGCAGCTGGTATATTGTAATTGGTCCCAAAGTCCCATGTCTGGCAACAGGAAAAAAATCAGACAGGGTTTTCCAAGAGTGACCTGTGCTGGAAAGTTGATCATGCATGACATGATCAGGTTTGATGCAGTTACGCTGCGGAGTTGAATAACCCACTGGAATGTTGCCTAGGCAAAATATTCTACTTAACTGCAGGAAAATGGAACGGGAGAAGTGCTAGTTTTACAGCTCACTAAGAAGTGCGATCCACAAATTTGAGAAGTGTGCTTTGTGTAAACGTCCTTTCTGATTGCAAAAATGGTTTAAAGAAGATCCATCAGTGATGAAGTAAATAGGAGGCTGTGGAAGCGATTTATTGCTGGTTCACGAGTTGGTCACATGAGCGAATCAATTTAAGGGCTTTACTGAAGAAGGACATTTTTCAATTAGAGGTTTGTCAGATTATGGAATTGCAGACCAAAATCAGTAGGGATAAAAGGATTCAAAGTAGCTTTGAAAAAGGAAGGACAGAAACATTTGACAAAGACAAATTTTGAAATCTTTAGACGTAAGATTAAAGGACTGGGATCAATGTCTTCCTCTAATTGTTTTTTCCAGTGAATCAACCTCTGAGGTCCCTGCACTGCACCAAATTCCAAACCTGAAGGCAATGCGCTTGGCATGCATGGAATCTCAGAGTGTAGAGGAGATGTTGATTGGGATTATTTAGGGAGCTGTTTCATAGCGTCAGCACAAATTGGCCAAACGGCCTGCTTCTTTGTAAAATTCTGTTTATGATAACGTGAGGGTTGAGTTAACGTTGCCAAATCCTTGAACAGGAAGATGAAGTTGCCCATGTCAAAAGCTGAAAGAGATTAAGGAAGAGGGCAATAGATCATGAACATGCCCATAGAGATCTGATGTGAGACTTTGATTAAGGTTGTTATACTGCTGTGGACAGGTAAACACCTTGATTAGAAAGGTTAAAAAATCAAATTGCAGGAATAATGAGTGTGGATTTGTGATGCGACAACATGTTCTCTTGGAGACATAAGGGTAACTGGAGATGGATGGGTTTTATGGTTTGATGAGTAGCTTGTAAAGGTGGGAGGCAGCTAGCTGTTTTTACCTTTTTTCACCGCAGCATGAAATTATTACATGTAAGGAAGAACATTTGGCCCATGTTAATTGAGCTTTCCTAAATGTAAGCAAAAATTGTTGCTGCTTCAGGGATGGCCAATTCATGCTGACCTAGTCAGTGATGCCCATATCCCATGAAATAATTATAAAATAATATACAAAGAGTCCAGCAAGATTACATAAACTGGTACAGAATGGACTATCTAACAGGGAAGGTTACACATGGAATTTGTTCTTGTTTTTAGGGAATATAAAGGCCTATTAATTTAGTGTCTTTGATTATATTCATCTGTTAAGTTCTAGTTCCCTTGTGTGCTGTTGATTTATTTAAGAAATGTACTGTATTTGTGAAAGTTGGTTTGCAAATTGCTTTTCTGTTTCTCAGTGTAAGGACACACGTAAAACATGAAGCAAAATGTGAAACAATGGCATTCTTTGACCTTGTTCATATAATGGCCATTGCAAATAAAATTAGATTTACTGTGTACTTATCATAATTGTAAATTCCTTTTAAGTCAGTGGTAGAGGAGAAAACCTCAAAGGTCTATCAAAAATAGTCAGATTTTAATTTGTTTGTATTTTAAAACTTGTTTATTAATACATCCACTTTAGAGATGTGTAATTTATTCACTTCTTAACACTTTATACAAGAGTATAATAATACTGAGAAAAAACTGCAGCTATTGCTGAGTAAGGAAAGGAAAATCCTATTCTCCAGAGTGGTCTGAACATACATCTGGTGCTGGAAAAATCACTGGAAAAATAGAATCATCAGAGATTCCAATTTGTTAATTTAGGACAACTGCCTGTAAACAAACTGAAGAAATTTTAAGATAGTAGTTATATTAAATGGGTAAGTCCCTCTGACAAATCTCCATTAAAGTGAACAGAAGAATATCATATGAGTGAGTTAGATATTCGTCTGCAATTATTACCAACATCAATTTCTGATCCTTTATTTTATTTGGGACATGAATAATGGTGGATAAAGTTGAATAAGAGGCAGCCTACGTGGACAAGGATGGCAATAGGCAGTTCTTTTCATCCCAGTTATTTTCTGCCATCGTCTTCTCTACCAAAGGCAGTCACTCATACTGACACATAATGCCAGCTGCTTTGCAACTTAGAAATTAAGAATTGGCAAATTAATTGGAATTAGCTGAACCATATCCTGACCTCAGTCAAAACCCATATATCCTAGAGGCTCAAAGACTGTGGAAATGTGGGGTAATTTTTCCCCAGCCTTCTCCAAGACAGTTTTCCCCTTCCATGAACGATCTGACATACAGAATGAGCTGACACACAATAAGCAAGAAGCAAACTCGAGGCTTTCTGGATCTGTGTGACTTGGTAGTTACAACACATCCAAACTATGTTGAATGGGAAATCCAGTTCAGAAGATCAAAGAAAGTTTTATTCCTGTTTATATTTCTTAGATGGCTAGTTCGTTCTACTTGAATGCTATGATCTTGGGGATCTGAAAAGTATTCTTCTTTCTTGGTCAATAGTCATCACTCAGACTACAATATCTGTTAATAGCCACTGTTTGAGATACAGTCAGAAGTCACACAATACCAAGTTATAGTCCAATAGGCTTATCTGAAATCACAAATTTTCGGAGTGCTGCTCCTTCACCTGACAAAAGGGCTACACTCTGAAAACTTGTGATTTCAAATAAATCTGTTCGACTATAACCTGGTGTCGTGTGACTTCTGACTTTGTCCACCCCCATCCAACACTTGGACCTCCACATCAGGGCTCCCATTGAGATACAGTGTGCCGATTTATAGGAGATTAAATTAATCTTTGGGAGAGCCGTGCAAAGTTCAGTCTTCGGCTCTAACTTTAGTTATTGGTCAGTGAAACGCCTGGGGACATGAATCACAATTTCTCCCAAGAATTCCATCATCTCCCATTGAAGAATCCTAGTGGTAATTCCAGCCATTTGCATAGCTCATGACACAAAATAGTGCATTGTGTTGCTTCAAACTAGTACAGTATATGGGTGCAGAGAGAAATAAAGTTATATTCAGTGTACTATATATTACACAGTATATTATAACTGCCCTCAAATTGAAGTGTACGTAGTTGTTCACTTTGTTGCTGCCTGGCTGTGCAGTGATGAAATTGCTTCTTTTGTGTTTCAAACATTTCCCTTGCTGCCCAAAGAGCTATATTTTCATTTCAATCACTGATTTTATTTAAAAGCTTTTGTACATCACAGTCTTCAATTCAAGACCAGTGTCGGGGAGATGACTTTTGGAACTTAGTTCTTTTTCGATTTCCATTATATGTAGGTCTAAATTGGAAGTGAACCAAGCATCCATTCAGTTCTTGTTTTGGTGCTGGGTTAGGTACAAGTGGTATTAGGTATAGGGAGTTGGTTTAGCTCCTGTGGCTGGATGGCTGGTTTGTGATGCACAATGATATGAACAGCATGGGTTCAATAGCTGAGGCTACCATGAAGGATTCTCCTTCTCAAGCTCTCCCCTTGCTCGAGGTGTGGTGACCCACTTGTTAAACCACAACCAGTTGTCTCTCTTTACTGGGAGAGCAGCCCTATGGTCTGGTAAGATTATGGCAGCTTTACCTTATTAAGTTTGCCAAACATTCCATACATTTTGTTATCATTCCAGTATACAAATATAAGAGCTGCAGGCTCCCTATTTACAGATAACTCTTTTTTTAATTGAATTAATTGCAACCATGATGAAGTATGCTTATTTGATATTTTTGCAATATATTTAGATTATCAGACATTTAAAGTGCGATTCAGGATTTATGATTCTATTCTGAACAGATTTGAAAATTTTACTTAAAAATAAAAATACATAGTTTTTACATGAAACATTGGCCACAAAGTATGATCTTGAACGCTGTTCCAGATTTACACAGTAGACTTGGTGTTGTTCACAAAATGGAAATGAATGGATAATGGGCTACTTCCTGCTATGAACTCATACCCTTTGTTTGCATTTATATGATGTCGCTTCAAGACAATGCAAATGCCCCACTCAAATTGTAGTGAGTCTGTGTTTGTTCTGAATATTGACAATACAGTATGGAGCTGGAGGAGCACACCAGGTCAGGCAGCATCAGAGGAGCAAGAAAGTTGATGTTTCGGGTCGGGACCCTTCTTCACTCAACCCGATACGTCAACTTTCCTGCTCCTCTGATGCTGCCTGGCCTGCTGTGCTTCTCCAGCTTCATACTGCGTTCTCTCTGACTCCAGCGTCTGCAGTTCTTGCTATCTCTTTGTTCTGAACATTCCCTCTTTACAAGAGGATGTCAATTCACAAGACTGGTGCCAACGCCACCAATAGCTTGCACTTATCTAGCTCCTTTTAACATACAAAACACCACAAAGTACTTCGTAGTGAAACAAGAATAGAAGCGACAAACCAGAGAAAGCTTCAGAGAGTGACTGAAGGCTGTTAAAAAGGTAGGTTTTAATGGATTGAGTTGTGAGAGCAAAGATTAAAGGGGAGAGTTCCAGGGTTAGGCAGTGAGGTGAACGAAAACATTTTCTTTTATTAACTCATAGGACATGGGTGTCGCTGGTTGGCCAGCATTTATTGGTATTATAACCGCCCCTAGTTGCCCTTGAGAAGGCCATGGTGAGCTGCCCTCTTGAACCGCTTCAGTCCATGTGCTGTAGGTTGATCCACAATGCAGTTGGGGAGTGAATTCCAGGATTTTGACCCAGCAACAGGGAAGTAAAGGCGATATATTTCCAAGTCAGGCTGGTGAGCAGCTTAGAGAGGAGCTAGCACGTGGTAGTTTTGCCATGTACCTGCTGCTTTTATCCTTCTAGATGGAAGTGGTTGTGAGTTTGGAAAGTGCTGTCCAAGGATTTTGGTGAATTTCTGCACTCCATGTTGTGGAAAGTACACACTGCTGCTACTGAGCACTGGTGGTGCAGGGAGTGGATAGTTTTGGATGTAGTGCCAATCAAGCGGGCTGCTTTGTCCTGAATAGTGTCAAGCTTCTTGAGTATTGCTGGAGCTGTACTATAGTGGGCAGGCTTGGGGGAGTAGGAGTTGAGTTACTCGCTGCAGTATTCCCAGCCTCTGAGCTGCTGTTCTAGCCACTGTATTTGTATGACTAGTCCAGTTGAGTTTCTGGTCAATGGTAGCTCCCAGGATGTTGATAGTGCGGGACTCAGTGATGGTAACACAATTGAATGTCAAGGGCCGGTGGTTAGATTGTTTCTTATCGGTGATGGTCATTGCTGGCAATTGTGTGGCACAAGTGTAACTTGCCACATGTCGGCCCAAGCCGACATGGATATGATATCCACGTCTTGTTATATTTGAACATGGACTGCTTCAGTATCTGAGGAGTCACGAGTGGTGCTGAACATTGTGCACTCATCAGTGAACATCCCCACTTCTGGCAGGTCATTGATGAAGCAGCTGAAGATGATTGGGTCTAGGACACTACTCTGAGGAACTCCTGCAGAGATGCCCTGAACCTGAGATGACTCAGCCCCAACAACCAGAACCAAAGGCAATAACTATTAGCATAACATTGACCTGGCCAGTCTGTTTGACCCCTGAAGCAGTCCATTGCTATTTTCTTCTGAAAGTGAAATTCACTTCCAATATTAATGAGGTAGAACTGAATTGCAATAATTATCTTGGTCACGTTTCTGTTGATACTTTTATGTGCAATGCTCAGTGTGCGGGAAAATAAGCATCTATTTAAAATGAAATGTGGCAGTGACTGTGTAAATGTGAACTGAAGGATCTAGCTGCAAATGTGTTCAGTGTCGATGAAATTCCTTTGGTTAATACTTCCTTAGTCAAGATAAAATTCCAAAAGGGCAGGCCCTATCTAAACAGAAAGTTACCAGATCATATTATAGTACATCTCTACTCGACACTGTAAGCACGACAGATAGAGGTTATGATGTTTCTGGTTTGGCTATGCTTGTTGCACCTGGTTAGCTCTCTACACCTTGTGAATCCAACTGTCCCCAAATGATACATAAACTTAGAAAATGCTGCAGCTTCAAGGTAACTCCGTGGCTAATCTGGAGTATCGGTAACTCATACAGTATGAAAATGTCTGGGGTCCAAGTGAAATGGTCCGGAGCAGATTGACAATGGATATGGGATAGGGAAAATAATCAAGGTTGAGGACCTTGATTTAATCTCATGATTTGCTCTGGAAAGAATGATTTCGTGGTTAGAGTGGAGAAAAGATCAGGTCCAGTTCTATGAAATCCCCTCTCAACAGAATAGGTTCCCACCAATCCCTGTTAACTGCTAACTAGACATCTAGACTTCACATGATTTAGGCAGATAACCCTCCTGTAAAAAACATGCAGGAGCTTGTTAATTGTTAACCCCAGTTCAAGGCAGCTCACCACCACCTTCTCAGTTAGGGATGGACACTAAATATTGGGCTATCCAGTGAATGAATTTTAAGAAATGTGGCTTGAAGTTGGAATTAAAGGTTGAATGAAACTAAAAGCAACAAGTTTGTTTACAATGGAATGCAAAATCTCCCCATACAGCATCCACAATAATGAAGTAAAACTATTATTTATTCCTACAAAAATATTCACAAACATATCTGCATACAAACATTCATAAACCAGATATACATTTCTGCTGGATCGGGAAACTATGGAGGTTAGACCCTTTGAGATAACAAGCATGGGGCTGGATGAACACAGCAGGTCAAGCAGCATCATAGGAGCAGGAAAACTCGACGTTTCGGGCCTAAACCCTTCATCAGAAATGGGGGAGGGGAAGAGGGTTCTGAAATAAATAGGGAGAGAGGGGGAGGCGGCTAGAAGATGGATAGAGGAGAGGATAGGTGGAGAGGAGGCAGACAAGTCGAAGAGGGGGGGATGGAGCCAGTAAAGGTGAGTGTAGGTAGGGGGGTAGGG
>JAHRHZ010000067.1:2100973-2116555 GCA_024137785.1 Ginglymostoma cirratum | reverse complement strand
GGGGGGGAAGTTGCGGTCCTTGAAGAATGAGGACATTTGAGATGTGCGGGATTGGAATGTCTCATCCTGGGAGCAGATGCGGCGGAGGCGAAGGAATTGGGAATAGGGGATGGCATTTACTTGGTGCCCTGTTTGTTTGACTTAAAGAAAGACATTCTGAATGAATGGAGCACCAAATGTGAGTTGGTAGTTAATTTGATAGACTTATATGAGCAGATTATTAAAATAATTTAAAGAGAAAGGGTAAGAGACATTCCTTCACACGAGAGTTGGTAGACAATGAAATACTTTGGCTCAGGGGAGTTCAAATTGAGGCATATTGTCTTTTACAATAAATTATTGAAGCAGGGACAATTATGGAACTTTTGAATTGCTTCGGCAAAGGATCGGCACAGATATGATGTGTCAAATATGTGGTTTTCTGTGGTTTAAGTGTCAAATGGCAATGAACAGGTCCTTGGCAATAATTAATAAAAGGCTGATTTTATTGTTAATATGGGCTAAATAAATAATAAGCAAAGGTTTCTTTTTTTTAATTTGGACTATCTTAATGACCTGGATTCTGGTGTTGGAATGATGGCGAGGCTGTCAATGTTCGACATCAATACTCTGTGAAACTGACAGGAATGCTGCTGTATGAACAATTGCAGATGAGGACAGAGTTCCCGAGGTTGCTTTCAGTTATTCCCTGGCTGCTCCAGAGGTTGTGCTGTTGGAAGTTGAGAAAGGCCTAACTTTTTTTTTATTTTTATCATTTGACAAGCTCTTGAAAAGGTTACACATTGGTAAATGATATTTGACTGCGCTTTTAATCTTAATTATCTCTGAACAGCCTCTGTGGCCCTGGTAAACTAATTTCACATTTATGAAATGTAAAAATTTCTTCACTCTGTGCTACAAATTTCATTAAAAAATGAAAAACATTTTGTTTTGAAGCAGCTCATTATATTTTGGATTCTATTGTAATCTAATGTGTCCGTCCCATCTTTTAATTTGCTTTTCTAAATATGATGGAGAACGAAGGATATATTTTACACAATACTCCCTAGTTTGCTATCTGTGAGAATTCTTCACTGTGACTTGTTCTTTAGCTTGCTTGATGACATCATTATTAGATACCAAAAATCCCCGAGCTCGCACCAGAATGGAATTAATATTGGAACAGGAGAAATCCACACCGGAGATTTTGAGATCTTTCAGGGCCAACTGTTATTGGAAAGTCCAGGCCAATACATTAGACAAGAAAATTCATTCTTTCAGCAGTAGTGCATTCTTTTTGGGTTTTTTTTTGTCCTTCCCTATGACCTGTTAAGTTGCTATTTACAATATAGCAGACTAGTCACAAAGTGTGTGTTAGATTGACGACATAGGATGGCTGCTCGTTGATGCTCGGCATACAATGAGAGATCGCGTCAGGAAAAGAAACATGAAGCCTTGTGTTGAGGGGGTTGCTGTACCTTAGTCTGGAATTTGATGAGCTCTTCATAGATCTGTCAGCTTGTGTAGAAAGTATGAGCAATATACAACTACGGAATAATGCAGGGAGTCCGTGCAGAAAGAGCTCAGCTGCTGTGCTCGAGCAACATAAACTAGAATGCCATCAGCTGCAGACATGTTCTGGCATCACCTGCTGGAATCCCTGGGGAAATGGGTGATTTCCCAAAGGGCCACCTAACCAATAAGTGCAAGCTGATTGGTTTATAATGTGCTATCAAATAACTGGTAATGGCACAATGAGGCCAGTGATGACTGGAACAGTCAGTGCAGTGAAATAACAAGCTTGACTACAAGAGCTGTAAGAGCTACAAGATTGCAATGGTCATTGATGAAATAATGGAAACTCAAAATGAGGAGACATAAGCATGCTGAATGTAGTATCCTCCCTATCCTTCTCTGACCAGCTGTCACAGTGAAACAGTCTATCATTGTCTTGGTGCGCCTTCTGTACGCTTTCCCAGCCATCTGTCTGCTGTCCACCTTCCTTCCTCCTCGCCATGCAAACACACACACTCACACGCACACACACTCACTCACACACATACACGCACATCACCCACACGTGCTCACACACACACAAACACACACAAACACACACACACTCTTTCATGCACACACACTCACACACATCACACACACACACGTGCTCACACACACACACAAACTCACACACACACTCTCTCACGCACACACACAAACGCACACACACAAACACCCACACTCACACACACAAACACGTACACATTCTCACACACATACACATACACACAAACACATGCACACTTTCACAGGCATACACTCATACACACACACATATACACATACACACACTGTCTCACACACACACGCGCACACACACACGCACACACACACACACATACAGACACACACACATATTAATTATTTACTATATATATTCAAGAAATGGTTGATCTCATATAAAATATTGATGCTTGATTTTTAACCAAAAAATGGTCCGAATTCTTTTTACATACCACCACTCACCACTGATGTCAAACTTGCAATCATTAATAGAGTCATAGAATACCATTCAGCTCCTTGTGTCTGCTTATGTCAAGTTCACTATCTCACTGATATGCAATGTTCTTCGGCCAGTCCAAACATGCAACATGCAATCTAGAAGGAATGGCAGGGTACACAACCCAATTTAAACTTCATGTTGTTGAGATTGTAGAGTAGACAAATAATTGTGCAGCCGTTACAAAATTTAAAGAGAGAATGTTAGGAATTGCAAGAAGCTCCGACTACAGCTTAGGCTAAGAATAAATGTGCAAAGAGAGGAAAGCCTAGCATACTAATGCAGTTGGAAAACAAAGGCACAAAATCTTTCAGGAAATTGCCAGGGTAAGTTTCTCAAAGATTTGTCTGTATCTTCACCCTGAAACCAAGCAAGATTCATAGAATCCCTACAGTAGAAGCAGGCCATTCACTCCACTGACCCTCCAATGAGCATCCCTCCCAGACCCACCCCACTACACTATTCATGTAACCCAGCATTTCCCATGGCTAGAGATAAAAGGTACTGCAGATGCTGGAGAATCCGAGATAACAAGCATGGGGCTGGATGAACACAGCAGGTCAAGCAGCATCATAGGAGCAGGAAAGCTTGACGTTTCGGGCCGAAACCCTTCATCAGAAATGGGGGAGGGGAAGAGGGTTCTGAAATATATAGGGAGAGAGGGGGAGGCAGATAGAGGATGGATAGAGGAGAGGATAGGTGGAGAGGAGGCAGACAAGTCGAAGAGGCGGGGCTGGAGCCAGTAAAGGTGAGTGTAGGTAGGGGGGTGAGGAGGAGATAGGTCAGTCCAGGGAGGACGGACAGGTCAAGGGGGCGGGATGATGTTAGTAGATAGGAGATGGGGGTGTGGCTTGAGGTGAGAGGAAAAACAGGTTAGGGAGGTGGAGATGAGCTGGGCTGGTTTTGGGATGCAGTTGGGGGAGGGGAGATTTTGAAGCTTGTGAAATCCACATTGATGCCATTGGGCTGCAGGGTTCCCAGGCTGATTTCCCATTTCCCATTTCCATTTCCCATGGCTAACCCACCTAGCCTGCACATCCCTGGACACTATGGGCAATTTAGCATGGCCAATCCATCTAACCTGCATATCTTTTGGACTGTGGGAGGAAACTGGAACACCTGGTGGAAACCCGCACAGACACAGGGAGAACATACAAATTCCATACAGACAGTCGCCTGATGCTGGAATCAAATCCTGGTCCCTGGCGCTGTGAGGCAGCAGTGCTAACCACTGCGCCACTTTGCTGCCCTAAAGAAAATTAGGCATTGTGGATCTCAACAACAAAAACAAAGTTGCTGGAAAAGTTCAGCTGGTTCCTCAGAACTGATGGGTCACTGGACCCGAAATGTTAACTCTGTTTTTTCCTTCACAGATGCTGCCAGACCTGCTGAGCTTTTCCAGCAACTTTGTTTTTGTTCCTGACTTACAGCATCCGCAGGTCTTTCGGTTCTTATTGTGGATCTCAAAGCCAGCCTACATTTGTGCCACATTTATGAAGAGAAATTATTTAGTACTGCAACAGAAGACTAAGATTTCTGCCCGAAAAACTCAATGACAGGCTTACTGTATTTCAGCAGGTTTATAATCAAACATCAACAACGTAATGGATAGAGATTGTATTGGAGACATGGTTAAGACTCCCATGAGTTTTGCTATGCCAACCAGTCAATCAGTGAGCAAGGCTGGAGACAGAAAATTGCAGTTAAGAGTAGATTCACAGTTGTGCTTTATGTATATCCTCTCAGACAAAGCCTAAATCAATGGCGTTACTCAAGACAAAAACACTCTCAAAGTAGCAATTCATGGAAGGGGTAGTCATCCACATTCACTCTAAAGGATGGATAGATGAAGGTGTCTTGAAAATATAGCTGACGAAAGATTTGAATTTGCGATCAGGTAGATTATGTTGTAGGGGTTCTGGTTTGCGATCAGTAATTTGCTAATTTTTAGATGTTTCGAACCACGCCCAGATCCCTGGTTCTGACACTGGACTTATTTAGGGATGTGAAGTGAAAAAGGCAGTGAACAGGTGTTTCAGGGGCAAAAGAATCTCTGTGTTTATTAAATACTAAAGGCGAGTATATTCCAAGAAATAAAAGACAAATACAAAACAGTAAAATTGACGCTACCAATTATGCAGAGGACAGTGTTTAAATACACTGTTAAATCAAATACAAGTTAAAGAATATTAGAACTAAGGGTCTAGGCCCGAAACGTCAAGTTTTCCTGCTCCTATGATGCTGCTTGACCTGCTGTGTTCATCCAGCCCCATGCTTGTTATCATTAGAACTAAACAGCAGGTTTGATCGTGGAAACTTAATTCAGGCTTCGTACCCTTGAGGTTTCCTGCAACGTAACCACCCACATTCCCCTCTCTGCTAACTAGGTTGGATACTTTGGTCTCGATATTTTGAGCTAACCACTGGGGATAAACACGACTTTTAAGTACAGCTGGCCGTTCCTACTTGCTGTGGCTAGTGTTTCGATGGAGACTTTGAACAGTGTAGGCCTCTAGTCTGGGTTCAATCCACTGATGCAGTAGGACGTGTAGTGGATTTATCGGGTGAGTACTTGGTTTTCCTCACTATCTGGTGGTTTTTGTTAGCCAGTTTTCACCTCAGGATATCTGAGGCCTTGTCAGTCAGGTTGGTGGTTTTTGGATGTCGTCAGTTGTCAGGTCTGCTGGTCACGGTCGGTTGCCTTTGGTTCTCCTGGTATGGGACAGGCCTGTTTCGGGGAGATAGCTGTGCAGATAGTTCTTGGGGAGAGCAGCTGTCCTGGGATCCCCCTTCTGTGGGGATGGCTTTTGTGCCGGTAGCTCCTTCGACACTCTCTCACGATGGTAGCTGTGGGATAGCTCCACAGCCAAATCACTCTCTTGGATCCCTCTTCCAGAGGTAGCTGTGCAGATAGCCGTTGGGGAGATAGCTCTTTCAGCTGAGGTCAGGGCAATTATACTAATTGTAGGTCTCTCACCTTCACACCAAATGTGCCCTTGCCATTGTGTTACTGCTGTCCCTTTTAAGGCAATTAGCTTCCTGACAGTTAAGAGTAGGTGTGAATGTATTTTGATTAAGTGGCATGTCTGTTATCTTTGTGCATGAATATTGATCAAAGTTGAATGTCTGGTATCTGTAGAGGCCCCATTCAGTCTGGATTGGGTGGGGTTTAGACCTGGTTGATTGTTTTTAGAGTGTATGTGTGAATTGGATTTTTGGACTGAGCAATGGTTCCAAGCAGCTATCTCTGTGTTGGTGTAATTTTCCCAGAGCATAACCCATTTCACAAGCTTCAAAATCTCCCCTCCCCCAACCGCATCCCAAAACCAGCCCAGCTCATCTCCACCTCCCTAACCGGTTTTTCCTCTCACCTCAAGCCACACCCCCATCTCCTATCTACTAACATCATCCCGCCCCCTTGACCTGTCCGTCCTCCCTGGACTGACCTACCTCCTCCCTACCCCCCTACCTACACTCACCTTTACTGGCTCCATCCCCGCCTCTTCGACCTGTCTGCCTCCTCTCCACCTATCCTCTCCTCTATCCATCCTCTATCCGCCTCCCCCTCTCTCCCTATTTATTTCAGAACCCTCTTCCCCTCCCCCATTTCTGATGAAGGGTTTAGGCCCGAAACGTCAAGTTTTCCTGCTCCTATGATGCTGCTTGACCTGCTGTGTTCATCCAGCCCCATGCTTGTTATCTCGGATTCTCCAGCATCTGCAGTACCTTTTATCTCTGATGCTGCTTGACCTGCTGTGTTCATCCAGCCCCATACTTGTTATCTCAGATTCTCCAGCATCTGTAGTACCTTTTATCTCTGCTTTTTTTTAAAAATTCTTTTGGGCTCACCCTGAACCCTCCCAGCTCCTATCATGGGTTGGGGTTCTGGTGTGGGGTAGTGGGGGCTCTTCTACCAGCCATTGTGGCTACTATCCCTGACCCTGTGAGTGTGGCCTGGAATGCTTTTAAAGACTCCTCAAAGGCATTAGGGGAACCCAGCACTACTGGACCCAGTTCTCGGGCAGGCACGGGAGGATCTCTCCCCTCACCCCTCCTCCATGAGTTGGGGCAATCCTTCCAACAGTGCCCACTCCTCCTTCACCCATAGTAGTCACTCATTGAGAGGGCTACCCTCACCCGGCCCCGTACCACTTTTTCTTAGCCGGAGAGGGCTTCAGTTTGTGTACCCTACCCCTAGGTGGTCCTTTATCCCCCTGGCTATGCCTAAACACTAGGGACCACTGTCTCCTTGGTGGTCTGGGGGTCTTTGGGGTCAAACCAAAACTTGGCCTTGGTCCACAACCTCAGTAGGCCATTGACCACCAGGATGCAGAGCCACCAGGCCCAATCGTTCCCACTAGCCCCCGGCCCTGAGGTTATCCCGGCCCAGGTACCGTCCATAGGCACTCATGTAAACAGGCCACAGCCTGTCCGTGAATGCCTGTGTGGTTTTACCCGTGGCCTATAGGGTATTCTATACTCAGGAGAATGGGCTTCCATCATTGAAGCCCATGGCTTCCAGAATCTCTTCCTGGATGGCGGCGAACGTACTCCGCCCCTGCTTGCTGTCAGCCTGCTGTCCAGGGAGAACAGCAGCAACATGGCCATCCCTGCATCATTTACCTCCTCCCACCCATTCCACTTCCATGAAGTGTCCAGATGGGTGCCCTTTGTGTGTGAGTTTCTCCCAGGTGGGCTACCATAGCCCAGAGCTGCTGGGTTCCATGTGGAGACTCAAAACGACCCTCTAGCTCTCCCTCACCCTGACCATCCCAGGGTGAGCCATACTTCTGCTGCCATTGGGGGCACATGCGCCCTAGCCACAACCTCTCTCGTATTGACCCTACACCTCCACCTGCCTGCTGCCCAACCAGGCCGGCTCCCGGTGCCACAGGTGGTGATCCAGAGATCCCCCCTGGCCTTGCAGTCCATCCACTCTCCCTTCTGCCACACTGGGCCTCCCCCCAGCGCTACAGATGACCGAGCAACCCTGACTGCCCTACAGTCTGCTCCCACCTCACCCCCCCTTTGCTCTTCCCCGCTGCCTGGGCGGCACCCAGGTATATCAGGCAAACCATGCCCATGGCCTGAGACAGAGCTAGGCTCAGTTTATGGAGCTGTGTGAATGGGTTATGGAAACCAGAAATGAAAATCCAAAAGGAGATTGTGGCACCAAAAAGAAACACAATTCTTGCACAGTGACATGGCTAATGATGATGCAATTGCTGATGAAGATAACACTGATTCATAATGAGGATGCTGTGGGGAGAAGCAGATTGAGACATTGTTTGGTTCTGAAGACAAGGGGACAGTGAACCTTTTATGGGTTTTCACATGTTCGGTGCTATATAGCATTTCTTTGCTATGTCGCATTAATCTCTGGACTTCACAAAAATTAATGAACTTTTATAAGTTTGAATATTTGACTTTTCTTTTAGTGAATTTAATAAATTCAGTGTATGTAATGTACACACATATTAAGGTCTGACTTCGTGGCGTTGATTTAATCATAAATAAAAATTTAAGAAGAAAAGTACTTCTGGCTTCATTTGTACTTACTATTGTTAAAGTGTCAGATCAATAAAACCTTTGGTCATTGGCCTGAAAAGGGAGCTATGTTTTTTCTCTCCACAGATACTACCTGACCTGCTGAGTATTTCAAACATTTTCTGTCTTTGTTCCAGATTCCCAGCTTCTGCAGCTTGTAGCTTTTATATTTGAATTGAAATTGCCCATTTTGTGCTTTCATCCAAAAATCAATATTATCTCTAGTATGTTTGAGGTAGTAGATTTTTTGTTGTAACATAACTAAAAGCCTCTGTGAGGAATCTAAAAGTTAATTTAAAAATTATACTGAATTATGCTCGGACATTTTGATTCTTCTTGTTCTTTCAGGTTTTGGAAAATGTCTGCATCAATTACGTATGTCTGCCTGATATCTAATTGTTCACTTCCCCATTATTGAGCATGTTGTTTGCCTAAAATATTTTACCCATGAGAGGTGATCGTTTGAAGGAAAGTATAGGCATTAAAGAATTCTTTAAGTGAATTCTGTAAATATCCTGATTAGACTGTGCATGTGTGGAAGAGTCAAACAACAACATTCGGTAATGTTTTGTAAGATATTCTTAGGAAGATAATCTTAGCCCACTAGTTTAACATATTAACCTGTTTATTTTCAATTGGTTAACACTGCTAAAATAGTAGACAGAAGGCTACACACAAGCATATTAAGCATCCATCCACTGAGATCAGCAATCATCATTTCTCCGGTTTTGTTTATGTAAAAGCTAACCTGACCCTTTGTCTATTTAAGTGAAAGCCTTTTATGTTGTATAGTGTTGAGTTTAATTTTACAAGCACTGCACACAATGCACAATCTGCAGATCAATGACTCTCTCATTTCCCTTTTTTTAACATACCATTCTGTCAGTTATTCATCTATGAATAAGGCATTCTGAGCTCTAAACACGATTGTGTTTTTTTTATGTAATACAGTTCGTCCTTTTCTAATTGAAGCTTTAATCCAGCAGCCATTGAATGATTTTTTGCATGCACAAAATTCAAACTCTGTCATTTTGGGAGCCTTTTGCTACCTCAAAACAACTCAAAAGTGATGACATTTTTTAAAACACTTTTTAGTTTTCTGAATACAAAACGTAAAGAATCAATTCTTCACTGCACAAACAAATAGGTAATTTTTTTGGGAGGATTTAGTATCATCTCTTGTCACTCACATAGTTGGGCACGTGTTATATTTTCAATAGATTGATGTTGTATCATATTATCCTTAGTCAATGTATGTAAAAAGGTTACCAAATATTTGTATAATGAAAATGATGATATCTCTTTAATGTCAGCCAACAAAATAAGAAAGAAACCACTGAAATTACACTGTACTGTTGGTTCTGCATTAAATCGTCTCAGGTGTATCTCCTCAACCTCTCAGTTTTCTCTTCTAAACTTCTGAAAATGTTAACTCATGCATGGTAGTGCTCATAAAAGCACAAGTACCTCACCTTACGGCTAATCTCTGTGTGTGGGTTTAAGTACTAAGCACTGACGCAGCATCCTTTTCCCCTATTTTGATGCAATCAAATAAAATGGAAGTGCATTGAGAAAGAATTCAACAAGTAACATGAAACCAATAGAAAAACCAGTAGTGATTAAAGCTTTACCTGAGATCATAAAATCTTTTACAGTACAGAAGGAGCCTATTCGGACCATCATGTCATACTAGCTCCCAAAAATGCTCCCCAGCAATTCCCATTCTCCAGACCTATCTCTGTAGCCCTCTAAATTAATCACTTTCAAATAGATATATCCCATTCTGTTTTGAAACCTAGTATGAAATCTGCCTCCACCACTCTCCCAGGCGGCACATTCCAAATCCTAACAACTCTCGGAGTAAAGAGACTTCTCTTCATCTCACTCCGAGCTCCCTTTCTGACAATCTTGAAATTATGACCCTAGTTATGGACATACCAACACATGGAAGCAGAATGTCCTTCATTACCCTGTCAAAATTGTTCATAATCTTGAACACCTCAATAAAGTCACTTCTTAATCATCTCTGCTCCAAGGAAATTAAGCCTGATCTCACTAATCTTTCCTTTTATCAAAAATCCCTCAATCCTGGTATCATTCTAGCAAGTCTCCCCTGCACCCAGAACTTTAACATCCTTCCTTAAATAAGGTATTCAGAACTGAACACACTATTTTAATATGGTCTGACCAATGATTTGTAGAGGTTACATCACTTCATTACTTTTATACTCTGCGCGTCTATTTATAAACCCAAGGATCCTATAAGCCGTCTTAACAACGGTTTCAATTTGCCAGGCCACCTTCAGCGAATTATGCACCGAACCCCGAGGTCCCTCTGCTCCTGTTCTCCCCTCAAAGTTGTACCATTGAGCTTGTATTCTGAAGAAGGGTCCCGACCCAAAACGTCAGCTTTCCTGTTCCTCTGATGCTGCCTGGCCTGTTGTGTTCCTCCAGCTCCACACTATGTTATCACAAATCCTTCCTTGGCTTTGCGACATCCAGTGGTCTTATTTCTTTCACTCCCTGGATTTATTTGGATTTCTTTAACGTCAATGTTGCAGCTTGTCACGAAAAACCAACGTCCGCATATGCAATGTTCTGTAGTTTGGTCTGGTCTCCCTGCGATGTCATCCCCTCCAAAAAAACATAAATGATGTTGGACTGCCAGGACTTTTCCATCCTGGAGCCACATTGTGTGTTGCTTACAACATTGATTCCAAGATCCTCTCGTCGGTTCCTGGTGATTGATTGCATTGTTTTACCAGTTATCAGTGGGAAAACTAATGGGTTTGTCGTTTGCTGTCACTTCTCTCTTCAAAATATAAATATTGTGCTCACTTCTTTCCTCTTCTGCAGCACACTCTATTTCCTCTGGTGTATAATAGTCTCTTTCATTGTGCGTTATTACTGCTGGCTCCCAAACTGTAGGCTGCAAGCCAAATGCGAAAGTGCCAGGATTTGCTAGCCAGGAAATCACACAAACAGAAAACAGCTTAGGAACTGTGTGATGACTGACTGTTAACACTTAGAATCATTATGCCCGTGTTGGGGAATGATTAGATACCTTCCTGGTCATTAACTAAGGTCTATTTCAAGTCACCATAGACAGAATATTCTGCTTGCAAAGGGGGAAGCTCCAAGACAGGAAGAGAAATTAATTTGGCGGAGGGGGTTGGAGTGCCCAAGCCCCATGGTCAATCTTCACAGCCTGCCATTGTTCGAGGCCTTTGAGTGGCCAATGAATAACCAATAGAAGGCCCCTGCCTGCCACCACTTGGATTAACCCAGCAGCAAGCCTTACTGTCACCAAACAGCATGTTGTAGTTATGTCAACCTGTGAAGACATCTCATCACCTCAGGGAGAGGGTGTGGTCCCTGGAACAAAAACACTCAGTGCCTGATGGGAAGGACTGGAAACAGGGCACGGGTGTGGGAGGGGATTTGTCCGCCGAGAGTCACACCGCTCCCCCCCGCCACCCCGCCTTAGCTTATGACCTTCACCAGTCAGTTCCTGTCGTCCTGGGCTCCCCATCCGGCTGTTCTTCTGGCCGAAAGTGCAGCCTCCTCCATGGCGCTGCAGTGTGCCAGCTGCCAGCCTCCGACTGGCCAGCAGCTCCTGCTGGGTGGGATGTTCGCTCCCATGGCCTGAATTCCAGGAAAAGACCTGCTGGTGGCCTCGCGCAGGCCTGGTTAGTGCCAGATTCAGCCGGCCATCCCTGGAAGAGGCTGGATCCCTCGTGGAGTGCCAGCCAGCCGTAACTTAATAGAGAGTCTGTCACTGCAAATATAGCCGCTGGGTGGGATCTGCATCATCCCTCAATGTCAGGATTCCCTTATTCAAAAAAGGACATCGGCAAAAAGTGGCAAACTGTAGAGAAGTTAGTTTGACTTCTGTAGCGGGGAAGTTGCTGGAGTCAATCATAAAGGAGGAGGTAACTGAACACTTGGAAAAACAAATCTTAATTTACCAGTGTCAGCACATTTTTCTGAAGGACATATCGTGCTTGACGACCTTGCTAGAGTTTTTTGATGATGGGGATCTGTGGGTACAGTTTATCAGGACTTCCAGAAGGCATTTGAAAAGGTGCCACATAAAAAAAAACTGATTCAGAAGGTTAGAAGCTGGCTGTTACGGGTAGAATATTGGCTTGGATGGAGGATTGGCTGACTGACAGAAAGTAATGAGTCGGGATAAATGGTACCTTCTCTGGACAGCAAAATGTAACTATTGGGGTGCCTCAGGGTTCAGTTCTTGGATCTCAGCTATTTACAATCTGTACAAATGATCTGCAAGCAGGGTAACATAGCAAAATTCACGGATGATATGAAAATAGGTGAGAATGCAGGCTGTGATGAGGAGATAAAGACTTTACAAATGGATATTAATGGGCTTGGAGAATGGGCCAGAATCTGGCAGATGGAGTTTAATGCAGATAAATGCAAGGTTGTCTGTTTTGGCCAGAGAAAGAAAAGACAGTTTATTATTTAAATGAGAAGCAGATTCAAAGTGCGGAAGGATCTGGGTCCTTGTGCATGAATCATAGAAAGTGGGTATGCAGGTACGGCATTTAATAAGAAAGACAAATGGAACCCTGGCAGTTATTGCAAGAGGACTGGATTATAACAGTAAAGAAATGTTGTTCCAGTTATAAAGGCATTTGTGAGACCACATCTGGAGTATTGTGTCCAGTTTTTGGTCTCTTACCTTAAGGAAGGATATGGTGTCACTGGAGGCAGTTCAGAGGAGGTTCACCAGGTTGGTTTCAGGGATGAAAGGGCTGTTGTAATGGGGAGTAGTTGAATAACTTGGACTTGTACTAGCTGGAGTTCAGAAGAATATGGAGGGATCTGATTGAGGTATATAAAATGTGAAGGGCAATTGTCCCAGAATGGCTCTCCCTATTTCTCCACTCCCTACCAACAAGCCCAGCACCTTTAGGACTGGGACATTTCAATCCAATGTCTTTTAATAAACTGGCTCTAGATAATGAATGCACTGTTTGAACTGTAGGGCGTGTATGGTAGTTTCTAAATGTCATTGTAAATTATAACTTTGTTTTGGCCCTTTTTCTCACTGGCAGTATCTTACACATGCACAGAGCCACTCTCATTTCTTTGATTCAGGAGTCCCTGAAATGTCTGTCTTTTGGTGCCAGTAAGCTTAAGTGTACAGGTGAAGAGAAGACAGGAATGCGGAGTGAAAGGATGAAGGATAAGCAAAAATCAGACACAAACACAAGATAGGGAGACATGAAGCCATAGGGAGATTGGAAAACAAGGAAGAGAATTTAAAAACTGGAATGTTTTTAAAGCTGAGGCAAAGACAGCTAGTTGGATGGTTTCAATAATGAAGAATTAGAATCCCTACAGTGTGGAAACAGGCCCTTTGGCCCAACAAGTCCACACTGACCCTTGGAGCATCCCACCCAGACCCATCCACCCGTGAACACTATGGGCAATTTAGCATGGCCAATCCACCTAGCCTGCACATCTTTGGACTGTGGGAGGAAACCAGAGCACCCGGAGGAAACCCACGCAGGCATGGGGAGAACATGCGAACTCCACACAGGTAGTCACCTGGAGCTGGAATCGAACCCAGGTCCCTGGCGCTGTGAGGCTGCAGTGCTAACCACTGAGCCACTGTGCCAAAGACTCCTTGCACTGGTTGTTAGAAATGAGGGTGGAGGAGATAAACTTAAGAACAAGTTTGCAGTTGAGAAATGCAGTCAGGCGCTATTCTGCAATAAGAAGCAGTTTTCACAGACAAGAGCTGACCAATATCAATAAAGTCTAAAAAGAGACAAACGGTATTCATTTATATTCATTATGGTATAAAGTAGACCTTTCAGAAGTCCTTTAAATTTGCCTGAAAAATATCCCTAATGTAGAGATGGCTAGGACAAGAAGTGGACAGCAGTGAACCTAAACATAAGAACTAGGAGCAGGAGTAGGCCATTCAACCCTTCAAAATCTGCTCTGCCATGCAGTACAATCATGGCTGATCTCATTCTTGGCCTCTGCCCATTCCCCATAATCCTTCAACCCATTACTAATTAGATATCTGTCTATCTCCTCCTTAAATTGATTCAATGTCCTGGTGCCTAATTCTTTAAACGAAGCTATTATAATAAAACAATGACTAACGGTAGAAAAAGAGCCTCTCATACAGTGGGCTGTGGTACCAACTGATACTGGAATGAATATGTAATCAGGGATTTGCATGAGTTTCTGTTGGGCCATTGTTTGTATCACACTATGTGGGCGGACCAGTGACAATATCATCCAATGGCAATTTAAGAGGTACCTTTATCCGACGGAGAAGGTAGGCAGCTGCCACACAGACTGTGCAGTACTCATGGCTGCTGTAACATTCTGCCAAGTTGGCATTGTGGCTGATTGTCTACAGAATGAAAAAAAGGCCTGTTATACCCTTCACAGAAACAGGATTGCACAGACACCAAGTGACAGTGAGATTTAAATCACAAGATAGCTCTTCCGACTAGAGCTACATTCCCTCCATAATGCCAACTAATTGACTGTTGAATTACTAAGATTTTGACCCCACCATCCTGAAAGAAGGCCATTTAGCGATGTTTCTTCCCGATGTTTATCCTGAACTTTCATTTCAATTGTTTCAACCTCCTTGTTGTCTCCAGGTATACCTTGAAGCTGCGTATCAATCGAATTTTAATTCTGCTTTTTTAACATCTTATATTCTTCTATAAATTTGGTTTGCTTAATAAAATTTTGTTGTCTTGTTAAAACAAAACCTGCAACATTTTGTGCTTATATTCTAATGAACAACCACCTCATTAAAAAAGAAACAAATCAAACCAGGAACTAAGATAACAAGGCGTAGAGCTGGATGAACACAGCAGACCATGCAGCATCAGAGGAGCAGGAAGGCTGATGTTTTGGGCCTAGACCCTTCTTCAGAAAACCAGGAACTATCAAGGCTGATTTCAATGTGGGGTTTTAACTCACTCAGAGGTAGTAAGAACTGCTAATGCTGGAATCAGGGACAAGACGGTGTAGAGCTGGAGGAACACAGCAGGCCAGGCGGCATCAGAGGAGTAGGAAAGTTGACGTTTCGGGTCTGAGGAAGGGTCCCAACCCGAAATGTCAATGGGACCGTTCTTCTTCTTTTCTCCACACTTTGTTATGTCTTACTGTACCATGTTCCTTTAAAACACACACGATGGAGCTGCACCAATCCGTGATAGAGATAAAAGGTACTGCAGATGCTGGAGAATCCGAGATAACAAGCATGGGGCTGGATGAACACAGCAGGTCAAGCAGCATCATAGGAGCAGGAAAGCTTGACGTTTCGGGCCTAAACCCTTCATCAGAAATGGGGGAGGGGAAGAGGGTTCTGAAATAAATAGGGAGAGAGGGGGAGGCGGATAGAGGATGGATATAAGAGAGGATAGGTGGAGAGGAGGCAGACAAGTCGAAGAGGCGGGGATGGAGACAGTAAAGGTGAGTGTAGGTAGGGGGGT
>JAHRHZ010000067.1:2038873-2085325 GCA_024137785.1 Ginglymostoma cirratum | reverse complement strand
CGTTTCGGGCCGAGACCCTTCATCAGAAATGGGGGAGGGGAAGAGGAAACGTCAAGCTTTCCTGCTCCTGTGATGCTGCTTGGCCTGCTGTGTTCATCCAGCTCCACACCTTGTTATCTCGGATTCTCCAGCATCTGCAGTACCTATTATCTCTAGGGTAGTGAAGAAGGTGTTTGGTATGTTTGCCTTTCTTGGTCAATGCATTGAATATGGAAGTTGGGAGGTCATGTTGCGGCTGTATAGGTCTTTGGCTAGGTCACTTTTGGAATACTGTATGCAATTCTGGTCTCCCTGCTGTAGGAAGGATGTTGTGAAACTTGAAAGGGTTCAGAAAAGAATTACAAGGATGTTGCCAGAGTTGGAGGGTTTGAGCCAAAGGGAGAGGCTGAGTAGACTGGAGCTATTTTCTTTGGAACGTCGGAGGCTGAGTATTTACCTTATTGAGGTTTATAAAACCATGAGGGATGTGGGTAGGGTGAACAACCAAGGTGTTTTCCCCAGGCTGAGGGAGTCCAAAACTAGGGGGAATAGGTTTAAGGTGAGAGGGAAAAGATTTAAAAGGGACCTAAGGGGCAATTTTTTCATGCCAAGGGTGGTAAGTGTATGGAATGAACTGCCAGAGGAAGTGGTGGAAGCTGGTGCAATTACAACGTTTAAAAGGCATTTGGATGGGTATATGAATAGAAAGGTTTAGAGGGATATGGGCCAAATCCTAGATTTGTCTAGGATATCTGGTCAGCTTGGACGAATTGGACTGAAGGATCTGTTTCCATGTTGTACAGCTCTATGACTCTGACTGTAAATGCCCATGAAAATGGTGAGTTGAATCCTGAACTTCTGCAATCCTGGTGGTGATCACAGCACTGTTAGGGAAATGCTTCCAGCATTTGGAACCAGTGACAATTAAGGAACAGTGACAATATTTTTTCCAAGTCAGATGGAGTATGATTTAGAGCAAAATTTGCAAATAGTGGTGTCCCCCCATGAATGGTGCCCTTGCTTTTCCTGAGTAGTACAGATTATGGGTTTAGTTGGGGCTGTTAAGAGAGGCTTGGCAAGTACCTGCAGTGCATTTTGTAGATGGTGGCTGCACAGAGGTATTGTCACTGAGTTAGCTATCCAGGACCCCAGGCTAATGTTCTGGGGACATGGGTTTGAAAGCCCACCATGGCACATGGTGAAATTTGAATTCAATAAAAATCTGCAATTAAAAGCTAGCGTAATGTCAATAGTGTAATCATTGTCAATTGTCATGAAAAACAAAATCATCTGGTTCACTAAAGTCTTTTAGAGAAGGAAATTCATCTTCCTTATTTGGTCTGGCCTAGATATGACTCCAGACCCACAGCAATGTGGTTGACTCCTAACTGCCCTCTGAAACGCCTTAGCAAGCCACTTAGATCAAAGGACAATTATGGGTGGCACAGTGGCTCAGTGCGGGGCAGTACGGTTGCCCAGTGGTTAGCACTGCTGCCTCACAGTGCAAGGGACCCAGATTCGATTCCAGATTTAGGTGACTGTTTGTGTGGAGTTTGCATGTTCTCTCCGTGTCTGTGTAGATTTCCTCTGGGTGCTCTGGTTTCCTCTCACAGTCCAAAGATGTGCACGTTAGGTAGATTGGCCATGCTAAATTGCCCGTAATGTCCAGGGATGGAGTCATAGAGGAATATAGCGTGGAAACAGGCCCTTTGACCCAAACTGGTCAATGCTGATCATGGTGCCCTCTCAGCTAGTTCCAGTTGGCTGCTTTTGGTCCATATCCCTCTCAACCCTTCCCATCCATGTACCTGTCCAAATGCTTTTTAAATGTTGCTATTGTACCTGCCTCAATCACTTTCTCTGGCAGCCCATTCCATATACGCACCGCTGTCTGCGTGAAGAATTTGCCCCTCAGGTCTTTCTTAAATCTTTGCCCTCTCACCTTAAGCCTATGCCCTCTAGTTTTCAATTCCCCATCCCTGGGAAAAAGTCTATATGCATACATCCTATCGATGCTCGTCGTGATTTTATACACCTCAGTAAGGCCACCCCTCACTCTGCTACGTTCCAAGGAATAAAATCTTATCCTGACCAACCTCTCCCTTTAACTCAGGCCTACTCGTTCTGGCAACATCCTTGTAAATCTTCTTTGCACACTTTCCAGTTTAACTATGTCTTTCCTATAACAGGATTTGCAGGGTAGGTGGATTAGCTATGGTAGATGTGTGGTTAAGGGGATACAGTAGGGTTGGTGTGAATTCGATGGGCCAAATGACCTCTTTCCACTCTATAGGGATTCCATGATTCTAAACGCTGCTCCAGCCAGTGACAGCCACATGCCATGAACAAAAGAAACAGATAAAAACCGCTGTCATTGTAGGCCCGTGGTGAAGTTTAAGCTGTGAATGATGGTGGACGCCAGTCAAATGGGTTTGGTTCCTTTTAATGAATAATGCTTTTCTCAGTCATTAATAATCAGCTAACAGAACCGAGGTAGCTGTCTACTGTGAAGCATCGGCTGAGAACATGATTTTATTGGCAGGTAAATAACTAAGGAGAAAAAAAAGGCTTTCATCCAGTTATTGCTAAAAGAGGACATTTTCACTTCCACACTATTCAAGTCTGTTTATGAAACACTCAATCTTCTCTCGCTCTGGGGCAGGGCTGGCATTTGGAGATATATGACATGATTAAAGTTCTTGATGGTACATAGAAACATGTGACAACTTATTCACTTAATTCTTAATTTTAAATACAGTGCGTCTAATATCAGGGGCTGTTGCTGCTTTGTCCACCTTGATTAACGGAAACAATTCAGTGGCATTAAACTCACAAGATACAGTTATCCTTCTGTAAATGGACAACACCATGACTGTGTTAAGGTTCAAATCATTAATATATGGATGGCAATTAAACTGCTTCTGTATTGCACATTGTGCTTTGCAAAACTATGGTTCTATCCAGTTGTAAAAAATGTGATAGTTTTGGTGTTAGTGTCAGCCCCATGGAACTTGCATTTGTGGAGCTGCCAGTATGAATACAGCTGGGGGAAAAATATTACAGGAATTGGCTACATCGATAGAAAATAATCTGACAAAAGCACTCTTCAGGTCTACCACTGAGAAAAATACACAGCAATAAAATTCATTTATAAAGACTTTCTTTCATCTCTGTATATTCAACAGTCCAAAGCGGATTTAGCAACAATCAATTGGATGTCCCATGTTTATTGATGGTTTGCAGCTCAGCTAATGGAGCAATGCAAACAAAGTGACTTTGATCCTGCTGGAGCAGGTGATCCAACAATTTGCATTTATATGGCGTCTATAACATATAAACAGACCTGAGGTATTCCGCAGAGAAGTGAAATAGGCACTTAGTCAGAGTCATACAGCACAGAAAGACCCTTCAGTCCAACTCACCCATGCTGACCAAGTTTCCCAAATTAAACCTGTCCCATTTGCCTGGATGGGCCTTATCCCTCTAAACCTTTTCTATTCGTGTACCTGTCCAAATGTCTTTTAAATGTTGTAACTGAACCTGTATCTACCACTTCCGCTCAGACAAAAGTAAAAGAGATAGGTGGACATCACCAAGATAGATTGTTTCCATTCATGCACCCAGCAACAAGTTTACACCTTTGGCAACAGACCACAAGTGAGTTTGTGGATGGATGTAGCAATATCTATTGGCAACCATCGATTTGATCCATTCTTCCCATGTTACAGACCAGCAGAACACAACATTCCTCACTCATAGGGCCAGTTCCATAGCTGTGATACATAGCTTTAAAACCAATGGACATGCTTAATCATGGAAATGTGCATTTGTTTTAATGAGATGCCAAGGAGACTTCACTGCAAAGTCAATGGGTAACGTACACTGCAGTGGTTACATAATGTAAATGTACTTTAGAGAAAAATAAATAAAGCACTTGCATTTAAATACCTACTCCCAACGAGTCCCAAACTCTGGTTACACAACTTCACATCTAATTAATTACTTCTGCTGTGTACTCCATTAACTGTCAAATCTGAGAAACAGCTGAGTCCCACAAACACCAGTCCAAACCACCAGATTTTTATTTGGTGATGTTGATCGAGGGATAAATATTCATTTGGGCAGATCCACTGCTCTTCTCCAAATAGAGCTAATAAGCCCTTTCAGAACAGGAATAGTTTAACATCCCTCTCAAAAGAGGAAAACTCACTCAGTGGCCCAGATTTTTTCCACATCAGAGAGCTTTTTGGATGTGGCAAAAAAAAAGGTTGGCACTAATTTTGCATAGGGGACAGGATGGGTATGGAGGCATAAGATGGCATGGAGAGTGTGAGAAGGCATGGAGTTGGATGCATGTCTTTAGGTGACATGGCTGGCATGGATAGGGCATGGGGAGTGAGGGCAGAAAGGATGTTTTATGTTTATAGTTTAAACACAGAGTGCCAGAGCCCCCACCAGCATTTTCCACCCATCCTGCCTCACCTTCAGGATTGCCATCCAGGTCATCGTGGGTAATCTGCTCCAAACGAGCCTGCCTCCCTGCACTGAAAATTGGACAAGCTCTGGCCCCAGGAACAAAAGTTGGGCTCAGTGAAGGGCTCCCCCAGTCCTGCATTGAGCTGCTGGTGCACAATAGATGCTCCAGTCCTAAAGCTGGCCTTGATCCAACAACCTTCCAATACAGAGGCAGAAGGATTACCCACTGACCTAAACTCATATCAAAGCTTGGCACACTACCAGAATGGGCATCCTGGCTCTGTTCCAGAGTACGCACGAATTTGCATTCATTTTAAATCCACGAAAAAAAGCAAGCAAATATCAAAATACTTACAGATTCCCCTCCGCTAAATGTAAACTCACCCACTATCTCACTGGCCAAAGGCAGAAAATTTGTCAACAAAAAGGATCAGGCTTCAAGTTTCGTCTTCGTACCATGTTGTGTTAGGTGAGCTTCAGTAGCACAAAAAGGAAATCAGCTTGGGTTACTCGACTTGATCACTATTAAGTGAAGTCTGAGATGCTCCCTTGTGGCACTAAGTGTCTTATAATCCACTATTACTACCAAGGACAAACTAAGAATTATGTATTGTTTAGTTTTAGAATTTTATGCAAATACAAACATCATGTACCTTACTAAACTTCCAGTTGATGACTTTCTCCCTTAGTGTTTAATTTACTTCAGTATTTCTGCTCTGTGTTTGGAGGTAACAGTGAGATTTAGAGTGTTAATCAACTAACAAAAACAAATGCATATTTGAAAGTTGTATTTGAGTTTAAGACAAACCTTTGAAGTGGGTTTAATTAGCATTTGTAGATTAAGTTTCCTTGTCCCTCTTCAGTTGTTTTCAATCTAATGAAATGTTGTTCTTTCATTAAATTAAAATGATATTTCATGTAACTTTAATGAATTTACCTAAATGAATTGCCGTTATTTCATTTAATTAACTGCAATTTCATGTAACTTTAATGAGTCTTGTTATTATGTTACATAGAAAAAACAGGTGAAATCATTGGAGAACATTATTAAAAATGTCAGTGGAATGGAAGATTTAAAGAATGCCAGTCTTTACAGAACTGATTACAATCGAGATCCTGGATTTTACTGGATGCTGTAACTTTAGCTCAGACATAAATCTTTGGGATCACAAAGGTGAGAATAAGCGTTTAGTACATGGTAGCAGCTATCAATAGGAGAGCTAATGGTGTAATAGGAAACAATGTCAAGTCATGTGGTACTCTGTGTAGAAGGACGTGTTCCGTGATAGTCAAGCTGGAATCTTTTCCTGCCCTCCACACAATATACGTGATTCAATAAACAGTTCTAGTTCCTGCTTCACATCCATTTCGAAAAACACTTACAGCAAAGGGTATACTGCAGTAGAATTTCTGATCTGTCTTAAGTAATAGCAGAATTTACATGCAGTTTTGAGCTTGTAGAGTATGTAAGACATCTATCAAAACATGCTTCTTTCAGGTTTCTCTCCTGTTCCCATCACAATGGAATTAACTATGGAGATCTGAGATGTACTATTTTAAGGATGCAGGTTGCTTCTGATCAATTTAAATGGGCAGACTTACAGAGTCATAGAGTCATACAGCATGGAAGCAAACCCTTCGGCCCAACTTGTCTATGCTGACCAGATATCCCAATCTGACCTGGTCCCATTTACCAGCATTTGGCCCATATGCCTGTAAACCCTTCCTATTCATATACCCATCCAGATGCCTTTTAAATGTTGTAATGGTACTCATCTCCACCATTCCCTGTGGCAGCTCATTACATACACGCACCACCCTCTTCATGAAAAGGTTGCCCCTCAGGTCCTCTTTAAATCTTTTCCCTCTCATCTTAAACTTATACCCTCTAGTTTTAGACCTCCCCGCTCTGGGAAAAAGACCATGGCTATTCACCCTCTCCGTACCCCTAATGATTTTGTAAATGCAGTTGAATTCAGCATGAATTCTCTCGTGTCTACATAAGTTCCACAACTGAGTGAATCCGTTCCCACACAGTGAGCTGTTTGGTGAAAAGGTAAGCTGGATAACTGAGCGAATCCCTCCCTGCACTGAGAGCAGGTGAGCAGCTTCTCCCCAGTCTGAGTTCCCTGGTGTGTAAGTAAGTTGGCCAACTGAGTAAATCCTTGCCCATAGGAAAAGCAGGTAAATGGGCCTTTCTTCAACATGAGTTCCTTGGTGTTTATCCAAATTGGACGACTGAGTGAAACCTTCCCCACACTTGGAGAAGATGAAAGGCCTCTCCCCAATATGAGTTCTCTGCTGTTTAATTGAGTTGGATAACTGAGTGAATCCTTTCCCACTCTAGGTGTAAGTGAAAGGCCTGTACCAGCTGTAGGTGCGTCAATGACATTCCACCTAAGATGGGTAACACACTCCCTTCCCACAGTTCTTATTGATTGGAAAAGTGAAGATCTGATGAAATATCTTCAAAATGTTGGCAAGACTTCATGAATGGAAGGAACTATCTGTTAAAAAGAAGCAGCCAATTATACACACTTTTGACTAGATTTATGCATGATTTGGTATGAATAGAAAGGATTCACTCCTCCCCAGATATATTTTCTGGTAAACCAAGCAATAATTGGATAAAAACGAACTGCACCATTGTTTTGCATGTGTAGCTGATCTTTTTTGACTTCTACATACCAACACAGAATTAAAAAGAAACAAATGTCAAACTAAATCAGAAAGAGCAGATCATAAGAAATGGGAGAAGCAGACCATTTGGCCCATTGATCCTGCACTGTCCTTCAGTAAGATAGGATGGATATGGGCCAAACACAGGCAAATGGGACAGTTTAGTTTGAAACCTGGTTAGAATGGATAGGTTGGACTGAAGGGTCTGTTTCTGTGCTGTATGAATCTATGACTCTAAAGCTGATCTGATTGTGGTTTTGTCAGTGCGTTATTGCCTGTCTCCATAACCTTTGAATCCTTTGTCAACCAAAATCTTTCAAATTCAATGTTGAATAGCCAGTATGGGGTAAAGTGGGACCTGTAGTATTGGGACAGTGGACACTTAAAGCTGAGCTGGGACTGGTGTTCTCGCAAACCATATAACTAATGAAATAGAGAGAACTTTAAACTAAAGAATGGGCTGGGGAGTGGGTGTGGTGCAGTGAGTGATCCAGTTTAGGAACAAATCAAGGGATAGGATCGAGGCAGGAGAGCAGAATACTAACATGAAAACTAAAGGTCAGAGGATGGCAAAAATGGGCAGAGAGAAAAAACCTGAGATGATATAGCAGTCAGGATTAGATGCTACAAAGGTAACAAAGAAACAAAACTAAAGGTTTTGTATCTGATTGCACACAACAAACTAAATGTATTGACAGTGTACTCTGAAGTGACTAAATATGATATGATAGCCATTTCAGAGACCTGGCTAGGGAATGACAAGAATTGGATTCTGAATATTGAAGGATATATGATATTCAAGAAGAAAAGAAGGGTAGATAAAGGTGAAGGAGTAACACTCCCTATCAAAGATGCTATTGGTCCTATAGTTAGCAGTAACTTTGGTTCAGGAGATCAGATGTCGAATTGGTTTGGGAAGAGATGAGGAACAGCAAAGAAAAGAAGTCACTTTGGGCGTAATCTTCAGGCGCATTAACACTAACCACCATGTAGGACCAAGTATACAAGAAGAAACATTGGGTGCAGGTTATAAAGGGACCACAGTAATTATGGGTTATTTTAATCTACATATAAACTGAAAAAAAATAGATCGTTGATTGTAGTCTTAGTGAGGAAGTCATAGAATACTTCCAAAATAGTTTCTTGGAGCGGTGCATTCTGCAACTGACCGAGATCAAGCTATGCTAGATATTGTGTAATGTACAAGATTCATGATTGATTCAGACTAAAGGGTAACAGAGATTTTAATATGACTGAATTTTACATCTAGCTGAAAGAGGGAGTAAAGTGGATTTAGGACTAATATTTTAAACTTAAGAATAAGCTCTATGTGTGCATGAGACCTGAGCTAGCTGAAATGAACTGCAAATATTAAGCTAGGAGATAGATCAGTGGAGAAGCAGTAGCAGACTTTTCAATGGATATTTGAGAATACTCAGATTAAGTACATTCCTACAATAAAAACAATCCAAGGGGAGGATCCAACGTCGTCGGTTAACAAAATAAATTAAAAGGAGAGCATCAAACTTGAGGAGAAAGGATAAAATTGCGCAACATTGAGTGGAGGTGAAATGAATGGTCAGAATACAAGGAACAGCAGAGAATAACTAAAAGGGCAAATAAAGCATGAGAAGAAACAAGATAGAAACATAAAAATAGATAGTAAAAGTTTCTATGGGTATCTAAACTAAAAGGAGTAGGTAAAGTGAGTGTTGGTCTCTGAGAGAGTGAGAATGGAGAGTTAATAGTACCTATAAAGAAATAATGAACATAATGAATTTTATTTCTGCGAAGATACAAAAAAAAAATCATCCCAAGCATCAGAAGGCTGAAGGAAGAGAGGAACTTGGTGAAAATACAATTACTAGGGATGAGGTACTGAGCAAACCAGCAGAGTTGCAGCTTGATAAGTCTTTGGGCCCTGATGGACTTCATTCTAGGGTGTTAAAAGAGGAGGATAACGAGGTGCCAGATGCATTGGTGTTCATTTTGTAAACTTCATTCAATTCTGGAATGGTTAAATTAGACTTGAAAGCAGCCAAAATCACACCTCAATTCAAGAAGGGAGGGAGGCAGAAGACAGGAAACTTGATATTTGTCAAGGCATCAGAGATTGTATCTGGGCACTTAGGAAAATACAAGATTATTGGGAAGAGTCAGCATAGTTTTGTGGAAGGGAAATGCTGTTTAATCAATTTATTGGAATTCTTTGAAGGAGTAAAATGCGGAATGGTTAAAGGTAAGTCTGTTCATATACTGTACTTGGATTTCCAGAGGCATTTGACCAGGTACCACATAAAAGATGATGGCACAATGTAGGAGCTTATGGGACAGTGCTGGGGGGTGGGGGTAACATACCAACATGGAAAGATGATTGGCTGGCTGGCAGAATGAAGAAAACTGAATTGGTCTTTTTCGGATTGACAGGATGTGACAAGTTAGGTCCCCGCTGTACCTCAACTTTCTCAATTTAACTCAAGGACTTAGGCGAGGAGGTGGAAAGTATGGTTGTCAAATTTGTTAATAGCACAAATAAATTAAAACCCCTCATGATACCCAATTTGCCACATCTATGCCCACTCACTTAATCTATCTGTATCTTTTTGTAGTCTCCTTATGTCATCTTCACAATTACTTTCCTTTCTATCTTTGTATCATCAGCAAATTTGGCAGCCAGACCTTCTACCTGTTTATCCAAGTCATTTATATAAATTATAAATAGTTGAGGTCCCAGCACTGATCCTTTCGGCACACCACTTGTTACATCTTGCCAACCTGAAAAAGACAATTTATGCCAACTCTCTGCTTCCAGTTAGCCAGCTAATTGCCATCCATTGCCAATATGCTGCCCCTACATGATAGACTACTTTTTTGCAATAACCTTTGAGTCACACCCTATCAAACGCCTCTGGGAATCTAAGTACAGTACATCCATCAGTTACCCTTATCCACAGAACGTGTTACTGCCTTAAAAGTCTCCCATCGATTGGTCAAACACAATTTGGTCAAGCTACCTGACCCCACACCTCCAGGTTCCTACTTTCTGTCTCCCTGTCTTTTTGAGTAAAGGAGTTACATTCATGATCTTGCAATCTCGTGGGAGCATCTCTAAATCAAGGGAACTTTGTGGCTGTGACCAGATAATGGCTTCAGCCTTCCCAACATTTCATTGCAGAAATCTCAGCTCATCCAGTACTGAACATCAGACAAGAAAATTTACAGATGTTGAAGGAGTAGAGTGAGGTGCTTTTTGAAGTAGAACTTGGTGTTTTCAGCATGTATGTGAAAATTGATGGTGAAGGAGGGAAAAGTGGTGTCTAAATTTATTAATTTAATACAAGTCAATCAAAATTCAGGGTCTAGGATATTCATAAGCTGCTTGGGAAAAATGGGAGCATTTTTTTACTTATACAGAACATTTGCTACAGTGCAATATATTATGTGCTTGTGCTGGTCTATCTGTCATTACTGCTGTTCTTTGACTATATCCCAGTACTTCCTAAGTCTCTTATCAGTTTCCTACACTTTCTTTAAACTCATAAGAATCTATTAAAAATTGATTTTTTTGAGACCCGCGTTGCATCATTCATATTGCTCTCAAACTCTGTCGAATAATGAGTAGCACTCCAAGTTGTAACAATATCTCAAGATTTTAGGTTTCTGGAAGAATCCTTTTGTGAACATTGTCTCGTTCAGTTCTCAGAATTTGAAAGGTGCAAAAGGCACCTTACAATGAGAATTGTCACAGCTACTGAGAATGTATAAAGGTACAGAGGAATGAATATTGGTAAATTCTTTTCTTCTGAAAATGGTCTTCTAAAAAGCACTCGTCTGCAATACTAGAACATGCCTATTTCAATTTTTCCTGAAGGAAATGATCATTATAATAATGGAATATCAAAGGTACAACCTGGAAGGTTGTGCTGTGCTTTAGAAGTGATCCAATTCGACCCAGTTTTTGTTTGTTTGACCCCATACCTCTGGAAATTTGACCCCCTCAAATATTTATTAAATTAAATGCACTAATTGTTATTGAATCTGCTTCCACCATCTTGACAGGCAGAACACTCAGATCACAACAACTTGCTGTGGAAACTTTTCTTTCCTCTTGTTGAATCTGATTCTTTTGCCAAGTACCTTCAATCACATTCATGAGTGAACAATTGTTTTCTGAAAACGTTTGAATAAAACAACTGGAATTTCTAGTTGACAGAAATGCGGATCAAGTTTCCTGACACTGGGTTTCCTTTTCAGATTTTCAGCTCACCACCAAGCATTAGTCCACAGTGGTTTCAGTCAATGCAAATTATTCCTGTTCAAGAAAATAGCAGAAGACAGTGTCAAATGTGAAGTGAATGCAATGAGCAAATGCATTGAGCAGTGCAGGAGTAAGGCACTTCAAAAGGTCTTGTCTTTCTTCATTCACAAAAAGCTAGCGTCCAAGTTCAGTCAGTAATAGGGAAGGAAAATCGAATGTTGGCCTTTATTTCAAAGGGAATGGAGTATAAAAGCAGGAAGACTTTGCCAAAACTATACAATGCACTGGTCAGGCCACACCTGAAACACTGCAAACTGTTTGGACCCTTTATCTAAGGAAAGATATTCTGGGTATGAAAGGACTTTTTATTTTTTTTTAATGCCTAAAATCTCACCTCTTCTTTACACCGATAAAACTTTTAGTTCTATGGATAGTTCTAAGGAGATAGTTCTAAGGAGGTTGAGGGGGAACCTGATCGAGGTCTTCAAAATCATGAAGGGTATAGACAGGGTTGATAGAGATAAGCTTTTTCCCAGGGTGAGGGATTCAATAATGAGGGGTCACGCGTTCAAGGTGAGAGGAGAAAAGTTTAAGGGGGATACACGTGGAAAGTACTTTACACAGAGGGTGGTAGGTGCCTGGAACGCGTTGCCAGCAGAGGTAGTAGAGGCAGGCATGGTGGATTCATTTAAGGTGCGTCTGGACAGATGCATGAGTAGGTGGGGAGCAGAGGGATACAGATCCTTAGGAATTGGGCGATAGGTTTAGACAGTGGATTTGGATCGGCGCAGGCTTGGAGGGCCGAAGGGCCTGTTCCTGGGCAGTAAGTTTTCTTTGTTCTTTGTTCTCTCAGGACAGTGACTTGAAAGGAATTTGGGGATTTACATATATATATATTAATCAATTAAAACCTTCTGACTGATTAAAGATTTAACAGCATCTTAGGTTAGTTTAGTACATCCTCATCAATGGTATGAACCTTTGATTTTTTACGTATAAATTCTGTGTCTGATACTACCTCTCTCACTAACACCTGAAGAAGGACTGAGGCTCCGAAAGCTTGCGTTTTCAAATAAACCTGTTGGACTATAACCTAGTGTTGTGTGACTTCTGACCTTGTCCACTCCAGTCCAACAACCTCCACAACCCACCTTTGTCTTTTGCTATGGGTCCCTTCACAATCTTTTCCACTTTCCCCTCTGTCATCAACATAGAAAACACTATTTTCCAGCTCCTCTCTGTTCTGAAGAAGCATCATACTGCTCAATCTGTTTCTCTCTCCACAGATGCAGCTAGAGCTGTGGAGTTTCCCCAGTATATGCTTTCATTCCATACTGCACCTCTAGCCTGTACTGCCATCGAAGACAATCATGGCTGACCTGCCTCCTTCCCACATCCCTGAACACTATGGGCAATTTAGCATGGCCAGTCCACCTAACCTGCACATCTTTGGACTGTGGGAGGAAACCGGAGCACCCGGAGGAAACCCACACAGACACAGGGAGAATGTGCAAACTCCACACAGACAGTCACCCGAGGCTGGAATCGAACTTGGGTCCCTGGCGCTGTGAGGCAGCAGTGCTAACCACTGAGCCACTGTGCCCCCACAGTTGACAACCTTAAGGAGGTTCAGGCTCGATATTATTTCACTGAGATTTAAGTGTAAAATTATTATGTAACTTCCTCATGATAAAGATGAACATTCCATTTGTCCTCCTTAATTGCATGTTACCTTTCATAGTTCATATTTCAGTTCCGGCCAATCAATTAAGGTTCTGATTAACATATGGTTAAATGGTGCAATACCCATAAGAAAAATAAAGTTTGGTATATTTGTCTTTATTGGTCAGTGCATTGAGTAAAGGAGTTAGGAGGTCATGTTGTGACTGTATAAGACATTGGTTTGGCCACTTTTGTAATGCTGCATTCAATTCTGCTCTCCTTGCTATAGGAAGGATGTTGTTAAATTTAAAACGGATCGGAAAATAATTTAAAAGGATGTTGCCAACGTTGGAGGGCTTTGAGCTATAGGGAGAGGCTGAATAGGCCGGCGCTATTTTGTCGGGAGCATCAGAGGCTGAGGGATGACCTTATAAAAGTTTACAACATCATGAGGGACATAGATAGGGTAAATAGACAAGGTCTTTTCCTGAAGGCAGGGGAGTCCAAAACCCGAGGGCATAGGTTTAAGGTAAACAAGGAAAGATTTAAAAGGGACCTAAGGGGCAACTTTTTCATGTAGAGGGTGGTGCGTGTGTGGAATGGGCTGCCAGAGGAAGCAGTGGAGGCTGGTCCAATTACAACATTTAAGGGCATCTGAATGGGTATATGAATAGATAGGGTTTAGAGGGATATGGGCCAAATGCTGCCAAATGGGACTAGACTAAATTGGGATATCTGGTCGGCTTGGCCGAGTTGGATCGGGAGATCTCTTTCCGTGCTGTGCATCTCTATGACTCTAATTGAGAGGCATGTGAAAAATTAAAATTACTTGTAGAATTTCAAGCCCCAAACTTTCTTTCCATTGAGATTTACTGAATCAAAAAGCCACCTTAATAGATGAAAAATTGTTCACCAGCCTTATTAAAAAAATCAACTCTATTGCAAGGAGATAGCAAGAACTGCAGCTGCTGGAGTCAGAGATAACACAATGTGGAGCTGGAGGAATGCACCAGGTCAGGCAGCATCAGAAGAGCAGCAAAGTTGACGTTTTGGGTCGGTACCCTTCTTCATATCTTCTTCAGAATTGCAACTCTGTTGCAATGTTTTGGACCATCTGTTGTGAGTTTTGTAGAGACACAACCTGCAACGGTGCATTTTCCACCCCAGGTGTAACGGAAACTCTGTTACTATATGATGCATTCCAGAAATCCAATATGTCACTGTTCAATTTAAAAACTTGCAATTCCTTTTCATTTTTGGATTAATTAAAACACTAGAATCCATCAGCAAACACTCAGACATGTTTTGTACTATCATTATTTTTTTCTCAAAGAGGCAATGGTGTGGCCGTCTTTCCAAGAACACCTTATGTAAATGTGAAACTCTGCATCTTCCCCTTGCTGAATTTCCCATGGAAAGTGTTATTTGTAACAAGTGATGCAGGGGAAATTATACATCTGTAAGAGATTGCATAGAAGCAGGCAATTTAAGAGTTGGTTTTTATCCAGACGGGTGTGATGAACAATTCCTCAGATTCCTGGCTTTGCCTCATAGTCTTGAACTTACTGCAGAATATTGCCCCGACTCAGCGTTGAATTGACATTCTGGTGTTGGAAATGAAAAATGTCATATTGACAAATTCTGAAGTTAGAGCAGAGAATCTCTGGGACACCGTCGAGAGAATTTTAACCAGTGTGCAATTGTTCTTAACACAAGCAATCCATTTCTTCATGCTCAGTGAGTTAACAGACATTTTAAACTGCGAGTTGGTTGCAATGACCTTTATTGTGATGCTGTCTTTACAAAAGACTTCTATCCAGGTAATGCTGTCCTCATATCTCTGTATTCCTCCCTTGTGTGAAGTAATGGAAAGATTTGAAGGCTGATTGGCAGGGCATAGCAAGAACACTCCTTTCATGGTCATAATCACCTTCATACTAGTCAATTGATTGGCAAGTTGGAAATGGTATGGACTCCCACAACCTCAGCAATGGTGAGGGATGGAGAAGCACACATGGCTGCCTAGAGCAAGTATTCATGGGATATGTGTCATCCTTAGAAGGAGTGGGTTCAAATTCCACCTGCTCCAAAGGATAACATAACTGAAAACGTTGATTTGAAAAAGTATATATCTACAAAAGATAGGTGTTTAGGGCTCTTATGGCACTGTGGTAGTGTCCCTATCTCTGAGCCAGGAGGCCTGGGTTTAAGGCCCACCTGCTTCAGCGCTGTTTCATAACGTCTCTGGTTAGGTTGATTAAGAATACCTCCTACTGTATGTCAGAATAGAATTTCAACTCAGTGATACAGGCTCAACCTGCTGCAAGTGTCTAGCTAGGGTTTGAAGTCGACACCATGTAACTCAATGTTTCCACTAAAGCCCAAGATGATTCAAGCATAACAGATTTATCATGAAAATATTGATACTGACACTATTTCATTGACGATGGCAAGCCTGTATTCTGTTGTGCTTCTTTCATCATTCACTAAACATTGAATGTTTAAAAGTCTTTTTTTTCATTTTCAAAAATATACTTTATTCATTAAAGATCTTTATATACATGCATAGTCACTAGATCAGTTCGATTCTGTGCAGTCTTTACATATAGAGAATAAACAAACCCAAGGCATTTCTTACTTGTACAAGACTATATTCACGTACATTTGAGGGACCGGGAGGGCCGAATAACTGAACAGCTGCCCACTTCAGCAAAAAGACCTTAGACAATGGTCTTTTCCCCACTGCATCATGGCAGCAGCTGCTCTCATGATCCCTCCCACCACTCCATTTAGTTTCAAGCCTTTTCTACAGGCCTAGTCCTTCGATTCACCAGGACGTATCAAGTGAAGCCCACCCCACTGGATCAACTCCCTTCTTAGAGGGATTGATGAGGTAGATCCTGAGGGGCTATTTCTCCTTGTGGGAAGAGTGTAAATTCAGAGATCATAATCTCAGAGTAAAAGGTCAGCAATTTAAGACAGAGGTGAGAAGGATTTTTTTCTCTGTCTCAGAGGATTGGTGAATCTGTGGAATTCTTTACTGCTGACGGCTGTCAAGGTTGTGTCATTAAGTAAGTTCAAGACTAGAAATCACCAGGTTATAGTCCAACAGGTTTATTTGAAAGCACAAGCTTTCGGATATTTGCTCCTTTCATCAGGTGTTAGTGAGAGAGGTAGCATTAGACGCAGAATTTATAAGTAAAAGATCAAAGGTTCATACCATTGATGAGGATGTATTAAACAAACCTAAGATGCTGTTAAATCTTTAATCAATTAGAAGATTGTAATTGATTATGTAATTGTATATTAAATCCCCAAATTCCTTTCAAGTCACTGTCCTGAGAGAACTAAAAGTTTTATCAATGTAAAGACAAGGTGAGATTTTAGGACAGATAATGCATGTTAGGTGTGAGGCCTTGTTTAGAATCTGTTTGTGTTTTGGTTTGGAGTTAGACTGGTTTTATTTCTAAGGTAGGAATTTATAAAACGCCACATTGACTGTTTATAAATGTGCGCTTTTTGAAGAAAATAAAATGTATCTGCAAATACAAATTCATCCCATAGATTTGCGTGTGTGTGCATGTGTTTGTGAGAGAGAGAGAGAATGTGTGCGTGTGTAGGGGGGTGGAGAGAGAGGATGTGTGTGTGGGAGAGAGAAAATGAGTGTGTGTGTGTGAGAGAGAGAGAGAGAGAGCGCGCAGGGGTGTGTGTGTGTGTGTGTGTGTGTGTGTGTGTGTGTGTGTGTGTGTGTGTGTGTGTGTGTGTGTGTGTGTGTGTGTGAGAGAGAGAGAGAGAAACTATACAGTGTGGTGGGGTCACCTGTATTGCGAGAAACACCCAAGATCCCAGTTGAGGCTGTCCTCATGTGTACCGAACTTGGCTATCAGCCTCTGCTTGGTGACTCTGCATTGTTGTGTATCCCAGAGTCTGCCTTGGAGGACATTTACCTGAAGATCCGAGGCAGAATGTCCTTGACCACTGAAGTGCTCCCCCACTGGGAGTGCAGTGGCTGTTCCTCCATTGTCATAGTGTCTGCATGGTTTCACCAATATACCATGCCTTGGGGAATGCCCACAGGCAAGGATATCCGAGGCATGGTATATTGGCGAAACCATGCAGATGCTATGACAACAGATGAATGGACACTGCACAACCATCACCAGACAGGGATGTTCCCTCCCAGTGGGGGAACACTTCAGTGGTCAAGGACATTCTGCCTCGGATCTTTGGTTAAATGTCCTCCAAGGCGGACTTTGGGATACACAACACTGCAGAGTTGCCGAGCAGAGGCTGATAGCCAAGTTCCGTACCTATGAGGATGGCCTCAACCGGGTTCTTGGGTTCATGTTTCACTACAGGTGACCCCACCACACTTGACACTCTCACACATACACTCAGACACAAACGCACACACACACACACACACACACACACTCACGCACACAGATTCTCTCTCTCTCTCTCACATACACTCACTCACTCTCCCCCCCACACACTTTCTCTCTCTCTGTCTCCCCCAAACACACACACTCTCTCTCTCTCCCTCTCACTCTGACACACTCACTCTTTCTCGCCTCCCCTCACACGCACACGCACACACACACAGACATACGCACAAACACATGTAAATCTACGGGGTGAATTTGTATTCGTACATACATTCTATTTTGTTCAAAAAGCACATAATTTACAGTCAGTCAATGTGGCGTTTAATAAATTCCTACTTTAGAAATAAAACCAGTCTCACTCGAACCAAAACACAAACTGGTTCTAAACAAGGCCTCACACCCAACATGCATTGTCTGATTTAAAATGTCACCTTGTCTTTACACTAAAAAAATCTTTAGCTCTCACAGGGCAGTGACTTGAAAGGAATTCAGGGTTTTACATATGCATATTAATCAATTACAACGTTCTAACTGATTAAAGATTTAACAACATCTTAGGTTTGTTTAATACATCCTCATCCATGATTGACTCTTTGATCTTTTACTTATAAATTCTGTGTCTGGTACCCCCTCACTAACAACTGAAGAAGGAGCGAGGCTCTGAAAGCTTGTGTTTTCAAATAAACCTGTTGGACTATACCCTGTGTTGTGTGATTTCTGACCTTGTCCACCCCAGTCCAACATTGCCAATTCCACATCTTACTAAAGACTGACAAAGACAGATTTGTAATCAGTAAGAGAATCAGGGGTTCTGGGAATAAGGCAGGAAAATGCAGTTGAGGATTATCAGGCAGCCATGAACTCGTTGAATGACAAAGCAAATTCAATGGACTGAATGGCCTAATTCTGCTCCTATGTCTTATGGTCCTGAAGACTTGATATGAGACACAGGCTTGCCTTTCAAATGGGAACTCATTGAAGTTTGTATATTAAATGCAGCCAAAATATCGTTACAAATTTAGTTTTTATGTGAAGCTAAACATAACCTGATTCATCATGCTGTTTTCTTACATTCTATGTGAATCTGTTATTTGCTGAAAATGGGCTGAATATGAAGCTTAGCACGCTCCAGAATTATATGTCCCTGGAACACATATGTGGCCACTTACGTTAATTACAGGTGCCTATTATTTGATCGTAAGATTCGGCAATATGGTACTGCAGAGCATTTCAGTGCGTCATTAATTAATCATTAAGAATCCCTTTACTGGGGAATTGAACCGAGATAATTTGATTGAAGCATTTCTGGGTGAAACCTTTAATCTACGTCCTTATAATCAGATTCCCTGTGGAAGGTGACTTCTTTTGCAGCCATTGATATCAGTTAGAGGAGTGCACATAATTTACATACCTTTGGGAAACTTAGGACATGTGACTAGGTCCTTTAAATTTCTGGAGAGTTACTGGCTGGGAGAGGAATATTTCCTTGATCAGAGACTGATGGGTTAGTGACACATCAGCCATTTGATCTTTTATTCAGGCTATATATACATCGCATCTTGAAAACGGATGCTTCGATGAATTGTAATTTTACAGTCCTGAAGTAACAGAGGCCAAATGAGTATCTAAAGGTCCAGAATGAATCTGGTCTGAATAGATTTGACTTTTATCACATCTTTAGTAATGTTGGAGCTGGGGTATATTGGGGATGGGTGTAAACCACCAATGGTGAATTGGCCTGTGCAAATGATGGCAAAGCTGTCACCATTCCCTGTCATTGTACTAGTGAGAAATCCAGCAACTTCTAGGCAAAGGCATATCAAGCCAGAAGTTGCAACGGGTCATTCTATGCTGCTGCATAGACTTTGCTCCTTCACTCCTCAACCTCAAAATTAAGAGACAAGAAGTAACACTGGTGAAAATTTGGACTCACTGTAGATTAATAATCAAGTACTTTTGTTATACCATTTTAGGGAGAGAGTTTTCCAGCAGAAAGAGCTTTCAGACTGTTTGTTACAGAGCCATAGAGTTATACAGCACAGAAACAGGTCTTTTGGTCCAACCAGTCCATTCCGACCATAACCCCAAACTAAACTAGTCCCACCTGCCTGCGCTTGGCCTATATCCCTCCAATCATTTCTTATTCATGTATGTATCCAAATGTTTTTTAAATGTTGCAACTGCACCCGCATTCACCACTTCCTCACTTCACACTAACCATTCTCTGTGTAAATAATTGCCCTTCATCTCTTTTTAAAATTTTTCTCCTTTCACCTTAAAAATATGCCTCTTAGTCTTGAAATCTCCTACCCTAGGGGAAAAAAAACGCTTGCCATTCATCTTATCTAGACCCCTCATGATTTTATAAATCTCTACAAGGTCACCCCTTAACCTTCTATGCTCTAGTGAAAAATGTCCCAGACTATCCACCTCCTTATAACTCAAATCCTCCATTCATGTTAACATCATGATAAGCCTCTTCTGAATCCTCTCCGCCTTAAAATATCCTTCCTACAACAGGGCTACCAGAACTGGACACAGTACTCCAGAAGAGGCCTTACCAATGTCCTGTACAACCTCAATATGACATCCAAACTACAGTAAGTAAAGGTCTGAGCGATGAAGGCTAGCACACTAAACGCCTTCTTAATCATCCTGTCTACATGTGATGCAAACTTCAAAGAATTATGAACCTGAACCCCTTGGTCTCTCTGTTCTAGAACACTACCCAAGGCCATACTTGGACTTGTATAAATCTTGTCTTTGTTTGTATTACTAAAATGCAATACATTTATCCAAATTAAACTCCATCTGCCACTCAGCCAATTGATCCAATTGAAGAAGATCTCTTTGTAGTATTGGGCTTTTTAGTGTTTGTGGTAGAGTACTGTCACCTTCTGCTATTTTAAGAGTAAACTAACTGACAAGATTTACTAAGGATTAGGATTGAGATCCCTGGAAGGGCACTTTAAAGTTATAAAGGACCTCACAAATTAAAATGTCACTTTCGGATTTGATGATGTGTCAAAGCCCCTGTGGGGCTTATCGGTCACTAGAGCCCTAAAGTATAGGTGGATGCCATGTGCTCCCTTTCCAAGGGTCCCCAAGTATGGATGTAACCACAGAGGGAGCCAGCAGTCATGTGCAATGACCCCCTCCGCAGCCCATTGCTTGGACCTGCTAGACTCCACCTTCGCCAGAAATTCTTTTCATTCTTCTAAAATAACAAAGCTCCAAGGGACATTGTGATGAAGTACAAAACTTCAAAGGAAACTTATAAAGTTAAATTGAAGTATCATTTTTGGGGGTGTGGTTATGCATCCCTGCGGTACCCACTGGTCAGAGACTAATCCTACTTTCCACTATTTTCCAATGGTAGCTCATTGGCAAAACTAAACAAAAGTTAGAATGGGCACCCCATTGAAGACAAAGTTCAAATCACAAATGAAACTTACAAAGTTCAGTAAAAATGGAATTTTTTGGGGTGATGATACAGCCCACCCTCCCCATCCCAACACAGCATTCCTGGGTGACAGAAAATCCTTCTCTCTATGCTGAGTCAAAGGCCTGTCTAATTCTCAGTTAGGGCATGAACCATTGGCAAATCTGGAACAAGAAGCAGAACTTATTTTAGTTAACAAGGCATAGTTTGTTGCATGATAGTAAGGAGTACAAATGTCATTTGTTGGTGAGGCATATATGGATGATCAGGAGCCAGAGAAAACACACGATAGTCCATCAGAACCTCATGCAAGACAGCCCGATTCTAAACCCAGTGATAGTGTTACATCATCTGATCAAATGGAGGTGATGCAACATTAAATCTTTTTACCTTATACAACTAAGTCATTTCACAAATCATTCCCAGCTGAGTGTTTTCTTTTATTCCCCTGAGGGACATGGGTATCATTGGCTGGGACAGCATTTATTGCCTGTCCCTAGTTGCCCTTGAGAAGGTGGTGGTGAGTTGTCTTCGTGAACCGCTAAAGTCCATGTGCTGTAGGTAGACCCACAATGCCGTTGGGGACGGAGCTCCAGGTTTTTGACAATGTTCTTCTCTGTGTTGTAAACATACTGTCGGTGCGAGATTGGAGGAGTGCACTGTGTCTCTCTTGTCCCACGACTCTATTAGTCAAAACATTTAACTGCAAAAGTCAGCAATGACCATCATTGTTTCATTGAGGTTTGGGTCACTTATGTCCTGGGACTGGGGAAGAGGATGGCAAAATCAATACCTTAACTTGTCTGGTGATCTCTTTTTGTGGATGTCACGACAGACAAAAGATATGATCCTTTTCATGACTGAATAGTGCTCCAGTCTTACAGTTTAACCTCTGTAATAAGGACCTGTTATGGGAGAATTGGCACAATAATTGGCTCCACTAGAAAGCAGGCAGTCCATTGGCTGTGAGCGTCAAGAAATTTACTTCCCACTATATTTGCAACAGTACAAATTTGGAAAATCATGCACTGAGCCACAGTGAAAGCCATCACTTTCAGCAGAGAAAGGAGAAAACTGGAAAAGTCAAACAGTAACCAAAGGAACTAGAGCTCTAAACACAAACAGGGTTTGTTGACAGTCATTTATTCTGGTCACAGATGTGTCAACGTGTGCGTGCAGATTTAATCACAAATCAAGAGACAGAGGTGAAAATGTTGACAAATTAAAAACTTTCTCTTCACTTTTCAATGACTATCCAGCACCCTCAGCCCTGCGACTTCAGAGGTAATTATAATCTCTGCTAACAGGTCATGCATGGCGCATTCAATTAGTAATGCAAAGTTTCTCCACTGTCATTCAATTCATCTCCATTGCAGCAGAAAACAGCACTAATGGAACCATTTCATTTCCCATACTGTGACACTTTAGGTGAAGTTGCTGATTTGGTGAATTGTTCACAGCAGCTTCCAGGCTGTGGATGCATACCCACCAAGTACCGGATATAAACTGTCTAACTCCATTTCACTCAATATCTTTGACAGATTTTCCAGTGAACATATTTTCACCTCCTTGGATTTAAGCCAGTTTACCAGAAGCAAAAGTACAGTGAATAATGATAATGTTCACATACTGCTGTTCTCATCTGTAAAGGTATCAGATAGAGGGAAGAGAAATGCCTAACGAACAACACTTACATTGATATAGTGTCATTAACACAATGAAACAGCCCAAAGCACTCCACAGGATCATGAAACAAAATGTTGCACCGAGACACATAAGGCAATATTAAGGAGTTATTAGTACAAGTCGGAGGCAGGTTTGAAACAGTTCCCGAAAGGATGTAATTGAGGTAGAGAGGCAAAGAGGTTTAGGGAAGGAATTCCAGTGATTTAGACAAAGGCAGCTTAAGGCACCTCTGCTAATAGTGCACTGCTACAGTTAGGGATGCACAAGAGGGCAGAATTGACGGAGCACGGAGATCTTGGACGGTCAGAATGCTTTGGATTTCTTTTGTTCTTTTTTATCTGTAGATAATTCAATGCAATATTTTAGGATATTATTCTCTGTCAAAGATGCGGTATAAATTCCTTTGCTCAAGTTTATAATGGTAGTTAACCTTGTATCCAATAAGTTGTGTGGGGTGCAGAAAAGGCTGGAGGTACCTCACAGACATTGTCCCATGGTAAATATTTGTGCGTGCCTGTGCCAGACAATGTAGAGAAGTTGTGTATTGAAGAGCTGGATGTACATGAGATTAATTCTTAACAGGATTAGCAGCAGTTACCAATGTAAATTTGTGACACTGTAATTAAATCAGGCCATAACAATGTCCATTTGTGTCTTCCTGCTTCTCCTCCTTTACTCCGATGCTAATTCTACTTTCCAAATTGTTGTTGGGTTTGCTATTTGACTCAGAATATGCACATCAAAATACCGGGTAAAAATTCAGTCGGAATGCAGGGCTGCGAAATAGGAACTGAATCATGTCTCTGCATGCCTTGGAGCAGGAGGTGTAGTGATGCTAATGTCACTGGACTCATAATCCAGACAGCCAGGCTAATGTTCTGGGGACCTGGGTTTGAATCCCACCAACGCAGCCTGTGAAATCTGAATTCAATAAAATCCGGAGTTAAAAACCAGTCTAATTGTTGACTGTAATAAAAACTAATTTCCTTCATGGAAGAAAATCTGCCATCCTGACCATGGCCTGGTTTATGTGTGACTCCAGACCTATCCACTCATAAGCGCTCCCTGGAATGGTCTAGAGAGCCAATCAGTTCAAAGGTAGTTAGGGATGGGTAACAAATGCCACCCTTTCCACTCTTGTCCACATCCCAAGCAAGGATTTGAAAAATACTGCTCCAATTATTTGAATCCTGCTTCATCGAAAGACACCACTTATTTTTGACTCCCCTTGTGCAACGCCATAGCCAGCAGCAAATAATACTCTTGCTGCCACAAAAATGTAACCCATAGAAAATTGTAGAATATTTGTATTAAAATGTACATATTTCAATAAACAGAATTGAAAAATATTCTGATGTGAACTATCTGCCTGATAGAAAAGAGCAGGAGAAAAGTGCTGAACAAGCATTCAGCGTAGAGGCTTTGAATGTTAACTAACTAAGAGGATAATTAGGGATACTTTTCCCCACATTGCTGTCAGCATTGCATTCCTTTATTTACAGGTCATGTTCAACACTGACTCTCCATAGGGCTCAAGGTACTTTCAGCATTTAAAAGTGCAACATACAATGTATTTCCGGAGCTGATTTAGGCACTTAAAATCTGAAGTGATGAAAATCAATATTAACATAACTGAAAGGTATTTATTCAAGGAGCATAGTTTTAATCTACCCAATTAATTCCTTACTGGTTTTTATAGTACGGAAAGCAGAAACAGGGAATGGAGTAAAATGAATGATAGTGTGCTTGAAGGCAGAGAATGCAGCTTGGATATGTAATCACAAAGATGGCAGAAGGTGAATAGATGGACTTAACTTTTTCAGTCCAGTATTTACTAAAGTCCAGTAATTTAGTGCTGATTGTCCAATCGGGCTTTCCTTTAGAGAGAGTATGTGTTAGGAATGCTGGATTGATGGAGTTATCCTAAAGCTTAAACTGCAGCTTGGTTTGGAAGCAGCACTATTGAACTCTAAGGAGGAAGACCACACCTTTCCATCTGTAACATCATCTTGGTGAATAATTCAGTGTGCGTCTGAGAGGGAGCTGTGCTGACACTGTTTTTGGAAGTGGGGATTTTCAGACTACTTGTTGAAGTGAGGCCCGATCTGCCAGCTCAGTTCAATGTACAAGCACCAATGGCAGGATGTGAAAACATTCTCACAAGTTCTGCCAAAGCTCGGGCCCACCTGCAAGCAATTCACTCAGGGAGGCCATTCATCCCATCATGGCTGTGCCATTTCTCAACTGCCTTCAAAAGCAGATTAGCTCAACAATTAATTTGCTATTTGCGCGATATGGGCCTGTAAAAGCTGGCTTCTAACAAATTTAGATGATACTGATTTCACTTCAAATTTCTTTCATTGACTGTAAATTACTGTGAGACTTTCTAAAAAATGACAGAAATTTTGATAATCTATCAATTTAAATTTTTATGTTGCGTTTTTCTTCTCAAACTTTGTTTTCTTTCAGGCGTTGAGGTACAGAAACTTGATTAAATCATTCTCATGACAGCCTCCCTTTCCCAGCCCAGCCCAGGGATCTTGAGGCCTATTGGATCTCCCCGGCAGAGATCAGCCAGCTCTGCACCATCCATCAGTCAGATTCGTAACTTTCCTAGTCACTGAGCTGTGAATGTACATTACTAATCTGTTTTAATGGTCTCTTGGAAGTGGCAAATTATAGGCATCTCCTCCAGTCTAACTGTATTTCATCTGCAGTAATTACAAATCCAAAGTCTTGAAGATAATGACCTGCATTAATGCGAGAGTCTGGATCCCCACTGGAGGCCAGTGCAGAGGTGAATAGGTGCAAACTTCCCAACACCAGCCTGCCAGCACCATTCTGCTCCTGAACATTTGTGCCTGGAGGTGGCCACTGGATACATTCCAATGGTCTCCAACCCCCTAAACCTTGAGGAACAATGCCTGGTGGTGGCCTCACAGTGACAAACCAGGGAGCATGTGTTTAGAGTAGCCAGTCATCTGGAACTCATATCCGTACAAGTTGTTGTTGAATGGAACAGCTTAGATTTGAGCCAGTCTGGCCACCAAATGGCTTCATTTGATATTTTGTTCCTTAGTACCCTAACCCATGTTTCTTATTTAGCCCATCTCCAATGGCTTCAAAATGACTGGGACACTGAAAAGACGATGTCTGGCAGCATCTGCGAAGAAAACAATCAGAGTTAACATTCTGGGACAAGTGACCCTTCCTCAGAACTTCCTCCTCTGCTCTGAAGAAGGGTCACTGGACCCGAAACGTTAACTCTGATTCTTGTTCCTGATTTACAGCATCTGAGTTCTTTCAGTTTTTACACTGAAAAGAGTGTTCTTTTCAAATATTGTGCTTGCCCCCCACCCCATCTCTCGCTTACTTGTGATTGGGCCTTTTCTATCACAAACTGCAATAGATCACTATGTGTGATGATATGGTCTGTGCATGTTGCAGTGGTATGCAGTATTACAAAGAACAAAGAAAATTACAGCACAGGAACAGGCCCTTTGGCCCTCCAAGCCTGCACCAATCCAGATCCTCTATCTAAATCTGTCGCCTATTTTCCAAGGATCTATATCCCTCTACTCCCTGCCCATTCATGTATCTGTATAGATACATCTTAAATGATGCTATCGTGCCCACCTCTACCACCTCCACTGACAATGCATTCCAGGCACCCACCACCCTCTGTATAAAGAACTTTCCACGCATATCTCCCTTAAACTTTTCCCCTCTCACCTTGAAGTCGTGACCCCTAGTAATTGAGTCCCCCACTCTGGGAAAAAGCTTCTTGCTATCCACCCTGTCTATATCTCTCATGATTTGTAGACCTCAATCAGGTCCCCTCTCAACCGCTATCTTTCTGATGTAAATAATCCTAATCTACTCAATCTCCCTTCGTAGTCAGCGCCCTCCATACCAGGCAACATCCTGGTGAACCTCCTCTGCACCCTCTCCAAAGCATCCACATCCTTTTGGTAATGTGGCGACCAGAACTGTACACAGCATTCCAAATGTGGTCGAACTAAAGTCCTATACAACTTTAACATGACCTGCCAACGCTTGTACTCAATACCCCGTCCGATGAATGAAAGCATGCCGTATGCCTTCTTGACCACTCTATCGACCTCCATTGCCACCTTCAGGGTACAATGGACCTGAACACCTAGATCTCTCTGTGCATCAATTTTCCCCAGGGCTTTTCCATTTACCGCATAGTTTGCTCTTGAATTGGATCTTTCAAAATGCATCACCTCGCATTTGCCTGGATTGAACTCCATCTGCCATTTCTCCGCCCAACTCTCCAATCTATCTATATTCTGCTGCATTTTCCAACAGTCCCCTTCACTATCTGCTACTCCACCAATCTTAGTGTCATCTGCAAACTTGCTAATCTGACTATCTATACCTTCCTTCAGATCATTTATGTATATCACAAACAACAGTGGTCCCAACATGGATCCCTGTGGAACAGGGATGGCTTCCTGCAGTAGAAACTCAATCAGTGTTCCTTGAGCAGGCTTTCAGGTCCTCTCTGCCTGCTGGGCCTCACCAGCAGCCTGAGACTGCCTTATAGAGGTACTTCTCTTCCACAATGGCGGCCTGGCTGCTGAATAGGTTTATTTTAACTTTTAAACTGTTGCGGAGGTAGAGAGTTGGGGGCCCTCATCTTCAGGCACCCTTTGTCTTTCTTTCTCCATCTCACTTGGAAAGGCTGACTTTAGATTTCTCCTGAGATAAAAGGTACTGCAGATGCTGGAGAATCCGAGATAACAAGCATGGGGCTGGATGAACACAGCAGGTCCTGCTCCTATCATGCTGCTTGACCTGCTGTGTTCATCCAGCCCCATGCTTGTTATTTTAGATTTCTCCTGTTGGTTTTGCCAATATGAATATCTGCCTGGGATCCTCAATCAACTGGCAAACTCACCCTCTTGGGCACTAATTTTCCAAATTGAACTAAGTCACTGCCGGGTGACCAATTCCCTCACAGCAGGTCATCTGTTCATCATCTGAACATGATATCAAGCTCCTCCAGCCCACAGAGAAAATCATTGTGTATTCAGTGCTTTAAGTGTGAACAATAAGGCCACAAATTTGATACTCAGGCGTCGGTTTCCAGCTTCAATCAGGGGAGATTACAATTTCCTTATGTGCCAGTTGTGTTTTTCTTGTACACCAGGTGGCAAAATAACATGGTGCAGATGTTGCCAACCGTAATGAAGCTAGGAGTCTCCCTCACACAGAATCATAGAGTCACACAACATGGAAGCAGACTCTTCAGTCCAGCCAGTCCATGCCAAATCCCAAATTAAAATAAAAACCGAAAGAACTGCAGATACTGTAAATCAGGAACAAAGACAGAAGTTGCTGGGAAAGCTCAGCAGGTCTGGCGATATGTGCGAAAAAAAGGTCAGAGTTAACATCTCGGGTCCAGTGACCCTTCCTCAAAACCAGTTGTGAGGAAGGGCCACCGGACCTGAAACGTTAACTCTGATTTTTTTCTTCACAGATGCTGCCTGACCTGCTGATCTTTGCCAGCAACTTCTGTTTTTGTTCCCAAACTAAACTAGTCTCATTTGCCTGCATTTGGCCCCTATCCTTCTAAACCTTTCCTATTGGTGAACCTATTCAAATGTCTTTTCAATGTTGTAACTATACCTGCATCTACCACTCCCTCTGGCAGTTCATTCAATGTATGGACCACCCTCTGTGTGAAAAAGTTACCCCTCATGTCCCCTTTAAATCTTTCTCCTCTCACCTTAAAAATACGCCCCCTAGTTTTGAAGTCCCCACCCTATGGAAGAGACCTTTGTCTTTCACCTTATAAATGCCCCTGATGATTTTATAAACCTCAATAAGGCCACCCCTCAACTTCCCATGTTTCAGTGAAAAAAGGCCCCAGCCTATCCAGCATCTCCAAACCCCCCAGTCCCAGCAACATCCTGGTTTTCTGAACACTCTCCAATGTAATAATATCCTTCCTACAGCGGCTGATGAGAGTATAGATATTTGACAACATATGCCTGTGGTGGCCCCCTCACTTACAACTCTGTATGTATAGGGTTCAGGTCCTACAGAACCACCAAAGGCTCACACTAATCAGAACGACACTGACGAGAGCCGTCCATCAGACTATGTCAAAGAAGTGTGGTGTGGCTTGCCTCGGAGTGGTGGCTAATATTTATCCCTCGCATCACTGAGAACAGATTACCTGGTCAAAATCTTATTTCTATTAGTGAAACCATGCAGCTGCCAAATTGATTGCTGCATTTCTAACAACAGGGACTGCCCCATCAAAATCCTTCCAAGCTTTTTACAGTCAATGAAGTTCTGAGATTGTAAAAGGTACTAATAAAATGCATGTCTTCCTTCTTCAAAGGAACTGATTAAAGGTTAAAGGCGTAATAAAGTTTGAGGAATGTACTGTAAAACTCTACTCAATCCACTTTCAGGGACCGGGGAGCCTGATTAACTTACAGCTGAAGGTATTCCCCAGTGCAACAATAAGGCACACAGGCCAGAATGTGCCAGGGTTACTTCCCCATCTGTGGGGACTGAATTTATCTTATTCAGGGAAGGAAGAAATCAGAGAATCCCTGCAGTGCTGAAAGGGGTCATTCGGCCCACCAAGTCATCATCAACTCTCTGAAGAGCATCCTACTCAGACCCAGCACACCTCCCCCCACCACCCCACCCAGATCCCATTTCCCATGGCTAACCCACCTAGCCTGCACATCCTACAATTGGTGCTATCATTGGCCCAGTGTGGAAAGTAGGGAGATGAGTCAGACTTCCCACTCCTGATTGCAGAATGAGGCTTGGCTGTCATACTGTTTATGGACAGACAGTGTGACATGTATCGACGTGCACTTAGTAATTGAGCAGTATATACCCACAGCCTGCAGGCACTCTGCAACGAAAGCTTAGCATAAGCTCAGGCCTTCAGCAGAGCAGGCAAGAAAATTCAGAAGGAACAGAAAACGAGTAAATTTTTGGAGCTAGCTATTGCCTTTTTACCTGTCTCTGCTGCTTGAACAATGCTTAAATTCCTTCTGTTAAACGGAGCAGGCGTGATCACTGTGCTGCCAACTGTCAGAACGTGTGATTCCTCAAAACATCAGCTGCAAATTTTCACCGTCAAGCCTTTTAAAAGTAAAAACAAACCCAATGAAAGCACGACATTGATACAGGATTAACCTACTTGGAGCAGTGACTTGATCCTTATAGGTTTAAAATAAAAATGAATGCAGTTACTTCTTTTTTAAACAAAACTGGATGTGAAACCAGAAAAACTGTTATTTACAGCTTTCTGTGCAGTCTTGTCATGGCTAAAAGAATATCTTCTTTAATTGCAAACCAGTGCAGTTTTAAGATGAAAATGCCTGAAGAAAATTCCAAGGCAACTCATCACATTTATGAAATAATTATTGATGCATGTTGTTGAGTGATGTGTACGCATAGAATTCTGAAAATGTAGAAATACGCAAACAAGAAGCCCATTTTTCTAATACCAATTGGTGTGGGAGTTGATTGCACCATTAGCAGTACGCAATCTATTATTTAAGAACCTATTATTAGGTAACCAAGCATCTGATGCATACATAGTCTAGGCCCTAACCATCGAAAGCCATAATCAGAAACTCAACAGTAAATACTAAGCTGACCCAAATCTTTCAAAGTGAAGGCTACAATCTACTTTTGATAGGAGGTATTTGCAGCGTGGGAGATCCGTTTCTGAATCCAACTGCTTGAAAACTTATTTAGTTGCATGTCCCACTGTCAGTTTCTGACCCCAATCCCAAATGGCAAATATACTCTACATGTGTCTATTTTTGCAAACATCCCACACCACATCTAACCCCCACCACACCTTTCATATTACCCACTTGTAAAACTATGTGAAATGGTCAAGGCTTGTGTTCCTGATCACTGTCATTGATCTTTGCTAGCAACAGTGTGCATGTGGCTGTCTGGTAAGGATAATCTCAGGTTCAAGTTTAATAGGTTACAGTTCAGTAATATGCCAACTCAATGCCATGGCTCATATGAATGTTAGCTACTGGGCATGGGAGACCCAACGAATGCTATGCCAACACGAACCTTCAGAAATGGTGGGCAAGATTTTGTCAGGAAATGGGGAAGGATAAATGATATATAAAGAAGGAGGTTATTTATTTATTGGTCTCAAAGACCATAAGAAGTAGGAATAGTCTGTTCACCCCCTTGAGCCTACTCAGACATTCCTGACATCCACTTTCCTTCATATTCCCCATAATCCTTGATTTCCCCTCCTTATCAAGGATTGATCTATCTCAGCTTTAAATGTACGCAAGGACTCTATCCGCACAGCTCTCTGTGGTAAGGAGTGCCATAGACTCACAACCCTGTGAGAGAAGAAATTTCTCCTCATCTCAGTCTTAAATTGGCACCCCTTTATTCTGAGAATATGCCTTCTGTCTGGACTCTGCCATGAAATGAAATATCCTCTCAGTGTTTACCTTACTGAGCCCCTTATGTTTCAACGAGATCACCTCTCATTCTTCTACATGCCAGTGAGTAGGGTTCTGCTATGTTTAGGCTTTGCTTATAAGACAATGCTTCAGTACCAGGGTTAATTCTAGGGAATCGTTTCTGAACTGCCTCCAATTAAATTTTCTTAAATAAGTGGACTGAGACTCTCAAATACTCCAGATTTAATCTAACCAGCATTTTGTACAGGTACGGTAAGACTTCCCTACTCTTACACTCCAACCCCCAACCCCTTTGAAATAAGGGCCAATATTCCATAGCCTTCCTGATTCTCTGCCACACTTATGCACTAGCTTTCTATATTTCATGCACAAGTACCCCCAAGTCCCTTTGTGTTGCAGCTTTCTGCAGTTTTTCTCCATTTCAAAAATATCCTGTTCTTTTGTTCTCCCTTAGAAAATGAACACTTTGCAATTTCCCACACTATATTCCATTTGCCAGTATGTTCCCATTTTCCTAACCTAATTATATCTCTGTAAACTGTTTGTACCCCCCTCACAACCTGTCTTTCCAACTGTTTTTATGTTGTCTGCAAATTTGGCGACAATACCTTCATTTCCTTCCTCCAAGTCATTGATATATATTGTAAACAGTTGTGGTCCCAGCCCTAATCCCTGTGGAGCCCCACTGGTCACAGATCACCAACCTGTGAAAGTGTATGAAGGTGTATGAATGGACCGTCTCCAAACCCATTCATTCAGCAGTCAGACACTTGGTTAGTCGTTGGGTAGGGAGCAAGCATTCAATGTATAACCACAGTCTGGCTGGGAAAGGGAGTCAACTAGCCTTAAATCCAATCATGTATACCATGGACTTCAAACCCACGAGTCATGACTATTAGGCTATTGACAGGTTGGAGAGAGGAAATCATGTGACAAGCCATTTCTGTCTAAGAAATTGTTTTGCTACTTCTGTGTTCTGGAGAAGAGATACAGGACAAGCAGGACTCCTGAGTGGGACACATTCTCTTCTCTGTGCAATTGTTACAGCAAATTGTGTTTTGTCAAACCAGAGACTTCTGCCATCTAAAAGTACAGTGGTATCAGACATGTAGGAACATTATCGACTTTACATTTCCTGGCTTAGAAACATGTGGGAACACCACCCACCACGTACACGGCAGAGACTCATGTGACTCGGCCAATGTTGCCTCGTTCATACGCTGCAGGCAAGGATGCCCCGAGGCATGGTATGTTGGTGAGACCATGCAGATGCTACAACAATGGATGAATGGACACTGCGCAACAATCGCCAGAGAGGGATGCTCCCTCCCAGTGGGGAGACACTTCAGCGGTCAAGGACATTCGGCCTTGAATCTTCGGGTAAACGTCCTCTAAGACGGACTGTGGGATACACAACAATGCAGAGTCACCAAGCAGAGGCTGATAGCCAAGTTCCATACCCATGAGGATGGCCTCAACTGGGATCTTGGGTTCACGTTTCACTACAGGTGACCCCACCACTCTACACACTCTCATACACACACATACATGCGTGCACACACACACAGGCACACACAAATCCATGGGTTGAATTTGCATTTGCAGATACATTCTATTTTGTTCAAAAAGCACCCAATTTGTAGACAGTCTGTCAATGTGGCATTTTATAAATTCCTACTTTAGAAAGTCTGACTCCAAGTCGAAACACAAACAGATTCTAAGCAGGGCCTCATATCACACCTAACATGGATAAAAATGAAAGGACTGCAGATGCTGTAAATCAGGAATAAAAACAAAGTTGCTGGAAAATCCAGCAGGTCTGAGGAAGGGTCACCGGACCCGAAACATTAACTCTGTTTTTGCCTTCACAGATGCTGCCAGACCTGCTGAGCTTTTCCAGCATCTTTGTTTTTGTTCCTAACATGGATTGTCTGACTCTTCTTTGATAAAACCTTTACCTATCTTTGGGCAGAAATTTGGGTATTTGCATATTAACGAATCGAGACCTGCATCTTCTTTCTAACTGATTAAAGATTTAACAGTATTTTAGGTCTGTTTAATTCGCATCAGTGTATGATCCTTTGATCTCCTACTTATAAATTGTGTCTTTTTGCTTCTTCTCACACGAGTACCTGAAGAAGGAGAGAGACTCCAAAAGCTTGTGGTTTCAAATAAACCTGTTGGACTATAACCTGGTGTCAGGTGGTTTTTGGCTTTGGAAATATATTGTCATTACATTATCATCGCTAGATTACAACCTTGCAACTGACTCCTTAACAGAACTGTGGGAGTGCCTTCACCATCTGATTTACAGCAGCTCAAGATGTCTCATCACCTCATTCGCTTTAACAATGCTGTCATTTTGCAGCATTGCCCAAGTTGAAATTGACCTGAAAAGCTCTGGAAAGTCAATCACAGGGCACGGGTAGCTAACTGCAACTCATACTATCAGCGACAAAGCTAGGCAGTCAAGAACGGAGATTGCATCTGATGAGATGCAGTGTCCATAAACTCAGACTTTAATTGTAAACTGCTATTCACTTGCACACAAGTTGCGACTGTGCAGTTGAACCCCCACCACTGAAACAAATTGTACATAATTTACAAGATTCATTTTAGCAACTCGCCAGGGTTTATTTGACAGCACATCCTTTCAATCACCTGGAAGAGCAAGAACACCAGATACATGGCAACTTCAACACCTCCAAGACACCAGCCTAACTTAGAAATATACCTGTGTCCCGTCTTTGGTGCTGGGTTCAAGCCACAGAACTGCCTAGCTAACACCATTAAACAACAATTATTACAACGGTGGAATGTACAGTCATTCATGAAGGTGGCTGGCTCCCAACTTAATCAGGTAGTGGAAATAAATGCTGGCTCACACCCTGTGAATGAACAATAAAATAGCTTACCTGACAGTCAAGAAAGTCATTATCAATATTTCTCACACAATGTCCTTTCACTGACATTCAAACTTTAAAGAACTCTTTGACTTGTTTTATAAAGTCAGTGGGCAACACTGGCTGAGTTTTGCTGGCTGATGTCACTGACTGAAGACTACTGCCTGTTGACTTTTCTCACCAAGTGAAATTACCTGCAGACATCAATTAACATACAATGAATGGAAGCACAGTGTGGGTCGAATAATTTAATAGCTCCCAGCATGGACTTGCCTTGAAGAAATCCACAGAATGGAGCTTAGAGAATCGCATTTGGTCAAAGTCATCCAAAATAGACTCTAAAAGTTAGTGTTAATTGGCAAGATGTTCTTTCACTACTTCTGCAGTGTTTATTGTTGGTGCCAGAAAAGACATGTCTACTTTTTATAATTTAGCAATTTGATTATGCCATTTGAATTGGAAACATTATATTACTTGCAATCAATGTCAGGAAAATGCTGTACAGCCCTTTTCAGCTTTTTCCATCTCAGAATGTCGACAGTGCTGCCTTGATAGACAGCCTTTCAGAAATGAAATGATAAATGTTTAGTAAAGGGACTGGAAAGCAGATAGGGGAGGGGAACATCTGTAGTGTGGCAGCAAACGGTTTCCGGGATAAGCAGTGATTAATCAGAAAGAGAATGAGATGGGTGCTGGTTGATGCTTTGATTTTCAGGCTGCAGCTTGATTCCTGGAATGTCCTTTAAAGTTCTCTTGACCTGAATTGTTTGTAAGACATACTGAAAATACTTTGGCCATTACCTAAACTTATTTGAATAGAATTTTTCTTATTAAATCTAACTTAGTGCCTGCACTCGTTAAGAGATATGTGTTGATAACCCTTATATTTTTTCACAGCAATTTCTACTCCTAAAATGCCCAGGTCAAATATAAATCAGGTTATACTTTAAACTAAGCAATTGTTCAAACTGGCCAAAAGGCATTATCCAGTTACCATCTCTGTTACCGTCTATTACAAAGTTGCTAGTTATAAGATGTCAAGCATTCTGAGCAATTTGGGTAAGAACAGGTGTCTAGTTTTGCTTTAATGTCTATAGAAGAGGTAGCACGGTGGCTCAGTGGTTAGGACTGTTGCCTCACAGTGCCTGGGACCTGGGTTCAATTCCACCCTTGGGCAACTGTGTGGAGTTTGCACATACTCCCTGTGCCTACATGAATTTTTCTCTGGGTACTTTGGTTTCCTCCTATAGTTGAAAGAAGTGCACATTAGGTGGATTGGCCATGCTAAATTGCCCATAGTGTGTAGGCCAGGTGGATTAGCCATGGGAAATGCAAGGTGATAGGGAAGGTGGGGGGAGGTCATGGGATGCTCTGTAGAGTGCCAATGTGGACATGATGGGCCAAATGGCCTGCTTTCATACTGTAGGGATTCTGTGAACTTCTATTTCTCCCCTTTCTGGTACCCTGCCAGTCCAAATCCTTTCCCTAGCCCTTCTTGTATACACCTTGACCTTGTTATTCTCCTGCCATCTTTCCAGGCTTCACTCACTCTGTAACCCTACCGCTTCCCTTGGTGCCTTTCTCAGCCCTATCCACCTCACCCTCTGCAATGCTGATCTTGTGGCCTCTTGCAGCAGATCAGTTATAATGCCCTTTTCTCCGTCTCCATCCAAAATATCTGCTCACTTCAGAACAAAGCACTTGCAATCCACCACATATTGTGGATGACTACATTGACATTAGTTTTCGCTCCAAAACCCTGGCTGAGGGAATTATAACACCAGCTATCCTAACTGAAAGCTCTTCACCCGACTCAACCTGCCATCACTTGCCTCATCCTTGTCATGCCGGCAGCGTGGTTCTTATGACTAAATCACCCCTTACTGCTCTGGCACTTTCTCTCCCTTTGAGAATTGCTTTATCTAACAACCCTTTCACATATCAGTTAAAACCCTTCTCCACCATTACCCACCCTAGTACCATACCAAATTTTCACTGAGGTATCTTCACTGTTTTCCTCTTTCTGCCTTTGCACGGAGTGACTTCTCATCCTGGGTGATCTTAATCTTTGTGCCCAATCAATTTCTGCCTCTGTTAAGTTCACTATCCTGCTGTCCATTCCTAATTTCTCCCTCCATGTCAACTTGTCAGCCAATATGCATAGCCAGCTCCTCCATCTTGCTGTTCCCACTCCCAGATAAGGTCATCTCTGATCACTTCCTTGAATCAGTCTCTGCCCACATCCTACTTACTCCTCAAACCCTACTTCCCTCCATATCTACTCCTTGAGAAAAAGAAAAACCCTCAGTTTATTTACAACTCTACTTCCAAAATCTGAAAGTTACAGTCTTTAGCCCTCTTTCCATTATAACATTTTGATAGCTGCTGATTAGTTCAACCAAAATCTTAATTTCATTTTTGATGCTGTAATTCACATTAAAACCATTACACTCTCTCACCCACTCTTACAGTCTTCATTTCGATGTGCTTAACTCCAAGGGATACACACACTGCCTCGATCACCTGCCTGTGGCCCACTGGCCAAACATCCTCTTAGGCTATCCCTTATCTGAGCCATGACATGTGTAATTCTCTAGTTTCTCCCCCTTCTGCTTTATCCAAGTTCACCTCCTGCAAGCAACCCACCTCCTGCATTCTCAATCCCACTTTCACTAAGCTACTGGGGCACACAACTTCCTGTCCTATCTCACAAGTCAGTTGGCACTGTTAATGGTGCTTTCTTCTCAACCTCTGTCCCTCTCTCGTTCAAACTCAGTTATAATCACCTTTCTCCTCAAAATACTAAACTTTAACCATTTTCTCTTTAAAGCTACCACCCCATCTCCAACCATTTGTACCTCCTTAAGGCCATTGAAATATGTTATTATCTCTCAGACGCATGCTTAACTTTTCCAGAGTGTTTCAATCCTTCAGATTTCCTTTCCTGCCATAGTATCCATGATGTGGAGGTGCCAGTGTTGCACCGGGTTGGACAAAGCCCACTTCACCTGACGAAGGAACAGCAATCCGAAAGCTTGTGACTTCAAATAAACCAGTTTGACTAAAACCTGGTTTCATGTGACTGCTGATTTTTCCGTAGCATTGAAAGAGGACCCAAAATCACAAGAGGATGTATGTCGACACCTCTAAAACCAAAGCCATTCTCATTCAATCTCACCAGAAACTCTGCTCCCAAACCACCGACTCTATCCATCTAATATAAAAGCAAAACAAGCTGAAATATTAACTATCTCTCTCTTTATAGATACTACCTGATCCGCTAGGTATTCCCAGCATTTTAAGTTTTTATTAACACCGTCCCTTCTTACTGACAAATTTTTGAGGCTGAATCAGGTTGACCTAGAGTTGTACTTCTAACCACGTATCCACACTGCCTGTAATTCCCACTTCTAACATCGCCCAACTCAAACCCTATTGCAACTCATCTGCCACTGGAACTTTCATTCATGCCATTCCTCTCTGAATTTTACTATTTTAACACATTTCTGGCTTGCCTTCCACACTCCACCCTCTGCAGGCTTGAGGTCACTGGTGCTCTGATTTATATCACTGTTCATCTACTCATTAGTAGAGGTGGATCACATGGGATTCAGGGTGAGCTTGCCAATTGGATGCAAAATTGGCTTGGCAACAGGAGACAGAGGGTAATGGTGGAGGGCTGTTTTTCGGACTGGAGTCCTGGGACCAGCGGTGTTCCCCAAGGATCAGTGCTGGGTCCACTTTTGTTTGTCATTTATACAAATGATTTAGGTTACAGTATAGAAGGCATGGTTAGTATGTTTGAGGATAACACCAAGATTGGTGGTATAGCGAAACATGAAGAAGGTTATCTAAGATTACAACGAGATCTTGATCAGTCGGGTCAATGGACTGAAGAGTGGAAAATGGAGTTTAATTTGGATAAATGCGAGGTATTACTTTTTGGTAAAACAAACAAAGACAAGACTTATAGAATTAAAAGTAGGGCCTTGGGCAATGTTGTAGAACAGAGACACCTAGGGGTTCAGGTACATAATTTTTTAAAGTTTGTAGGTGGCTAAGAGGGCATTTAGCACACTTGCCTTCCTTGCTCAGACGTTTGAGTATAGGGGTTGGGACGTTATATTGAGGTTGAACAGGACAGTGGTGAAGCTCCTTTTGGAGCACTGTGTCAGTTCTGATCGCTCTGTTATAGGAAGGATATTATTAAGTTGGAGAGGGTTCAGAAGAGATTTACCAGGACGTTGTTGGGAATGGAGGGTTTGAGTTGTAAGGACAGGCTAGATAGCTTGGGACTTTTATCACTGGAGTGTAGGAGGTTGGGAGATGATATTATAGAGGTTTATAAAATAATGAGGGATATGGATAAGGTGAATGGCAGGAGTCTTTTCCCTCAGGTGGGAGATTTCAAGACTAGGAGGCATATTTTTAAGGCAAGAGGGGAAAGATTTAAAAAAGACATGAGAGGCAATTATTTTTTAAACAATGTAGTTTGTGTGTGGAATGAACTTCCAGAGAAAGTGAGGGTTGTGGCTACAGTTACATTTAAAAGATATTTACATAAGCACAATGTTTGGAGGGATATGAGCCAAGCACAGGCAGGTGGGACTAGTTTAGTTTGGGATTATGGTCAGCATGGACAGGTTGGACTGAAGGATCTGTTTCTGTGCTGTATGATTCTATGACATAGTGACTCTATGATTTCCCCTGTGCTCACTCACTCACACTCACTTCTGATTACTCTATGCCTTTAAAAAATCTCATTCTTGTTTCCAAATCTCTCCATGGCCTTTCCTCAACCTATCCCTGAAATCACCTCCAGCTTTCTGTGATACCTTCATTGATTCTAGCCCGTTCAGCATTCCTTTTTTGAATCACATTTTGCCTTCAGCTACCTGGACATTAAGCTCTGGATTTCTCTCCTTTAACCTCATATACTTCTCTTATACCTACCTCCTTGATCAAATCTTTGGTTGCCACCCTAATATTACCCCATGTGGCACATTTTGCTTGGGAATACTTTTGTAAAATACCTTGTGGCATTTTTTTCTGTTAATTTCCTATATTTCTAATTCAGTGGATCACATCTCAAATGTGCAATTCCTTCATATAACCTTAATTTATTAACCTACACAACATCAGATAACACTTTGGTTTTTCAAACTCTAGTCGGCCTTGGACTCGCTGAGGTAGTGTGAATTGCTGTACAACAAATGGCAGTAGAATTCCTTCCATCAGGAAAACACAGTGTGAGGATAAAGACCAAGACACAGAAAGGAGTCTTGACATAGCATCACAGTCAGCTGTGTACAAGGAGACAATATATACTTCTACACTACAGATGCAGATCTGTGGATGTTAAATGTGTTACATAAGACATAGGAGCAGAAATTAAGCCATTTGGCCCATCGAGTCTGCTCCGCCATTCAATCATGGGTGATAAGTTCCTCAACCCCATTCTCCTGCTTTTTTCCCGTAACCCTTGATGCCCTCGATAATCAAGAACCTATCTATCTCAGTCTTAAATGTACTCAATGACCTGGCTTCACAGCCTTCTGTGGCAGTGAATTCCATAGATTCACTACCCTCTGGCTGAAGAAGTTTCTCCTTATCTCTGTTCTAAAAGGTCTTCCCTTTACTCTAAGGCTGTGCCTTTGGGTCCTAGTCTCTCCTACCAATGGAAGCATCTTCCCAACATTCACTCTGTCCAGGCCATTCAGTATTCTGTAAGTTTCAATAAGATCCCCCCATATCCTTCGAAACACGAATGAGTGTAGTCCCAGAGTCCTCAAAAGTTCCTCATATGTTAAGCTTTTCATTCCTGGGGCTATTCTCGTGAACCTCCTCTGAACCCACTCCAGGGCCAGTATTTCCTTCCTGAGATATGGGCCCCAAAACTGCACACGATGGACTCCTTAAAGCTGACCAACCATGGATGTCTTTAACCATGAGGAGTCTAATGTACTCTATTGGTATGTTCAATTGCTGTCAACAGAAAAGCTTTACTCGACTTATATCTGAACAGTGTCCATTTGGGTGGTATGCTGGAAGGGCAGCTGGCACTTGGTAAAAGCTATCCCAGCACCAAGATTAGAGGCATTTTGATATAAAGATTACCATTTGCATATTGAAACTGATTAATTATTTTCCTCTTGATTTGATGTTTTGTTACGCCTTATAAAAAAATCTTTAAACCTAATTTACCCAACAGGAACTATCTTATGGTTTCCCCCTCACTTTCCTGCTTATCCATCATGATTATTATATTGCCTCTTTTATATTTTACACATTCTGTAATAGGCCACAGATACAAGGGATGCATGCCTAATATAAATTTATAATTAAAACACTTTAAAGCAGGGAGTAATTTAAATTTAATTTTAAATATTCAATCCTGAATTTGGGTCTTTGTTAATTCAGGTACAGAAAGATCTAGAGCCGGTGAGATTTGAGAGAAACCCCAAATTTTACTTTCATTTCCATTTTGAAGTTAACTTCAGAAGTCAAGATCAGACTACTCACAAAGCTGAACCCAGAAGTCAGGACATATACAATCAAGGATCTTTAATCCTTTACCGTACTGGAAAAAAGAAATAGATGCAAATATCCCACAAGACCTTTGTGAAGTGAGTAAACCCCAGGTTGTCAAGGATCAAATGTAACATCTACAGTCCACAGGGGAAAATGAGCATTCCTGTTCCCCACAGCTTTAAAGAACAGAATGTCTGTCAGCTAAAAGAAAGCCTTATACCAAAATATTTCTCTATAGCAGCAGTTTCTGTTACTGTGGAGAACAAATCATTCTCTGCCTGCCATTAGATATGAGGAGTGAAGAGAAAGAGCTGGCTACATAAAAATTTGGAGACATTTATGACTCTTTTCATTTCTGCAACACGCATGAGACGCTTTTTTTTATTTATAAAGTACATAGTGCATCAGCAAACGCAGACTTAATTTAAAATTATCTCCCAATTTAGAACCAGTTCATTTGTCAGTTCGGATTCGGCTTTCATTGTATCGGTTCACTTTGACTTTTCAGGTTGGGTTAATTCCCTATTATACTGAATGGGCACATTCCCAAGACATTAAATGCGTTGGGAGTAGTTAAACGTCCCAGTCACAGATGGTGTTGGAACTGTACGTATTAAAATTCCTCATCGTTGAATGGAATTTATATACTGTTCACATTCTGTTTATGAAAGTCACATATTAAGTTGTGAAATAATCATTCTTCACGATTACTGTATGATTGATGTGACATACAAAGGTGTAACATATAACAATGCAGAGAATCCATCAGCCCTAGGAGGAAATGGGGCTTACTAGGTTGTTCTACAGCCAGCCAACATGAACTTGATGGGATGAATGGCCTCCCCCCATGCTGTTATACCCAGGAAGTAATAGGAGTACTGTCTGAGTACAGTTTTTTTTAGATATGTCTGAAGAACATCTAACTGCTCTTTTTGAGACCAACACAGTGGCAGCTCAGTGCAAGTAAAAGGAAAACTTTACCGATTCGAGGAGAATATTTTAGAAATGTAAGCACAAAGTCACAACAGCCAACTGGAGAAGAGTGAGCAAGTTATTACCTGGTGTTTCACTCGAATGGGGCAGTACAGATCTTTTAAAAAATGTCCACTTAAAAAACAGAAAGGAAATACAGATTTCTAGGCCAAGACTCATAATAGGTAGAAAGCATCAGCTCCAGGCTTGTGTCCATCTATAGCAACCCTCATTTTCTGTGCTAATTTTCCTGGTGATTAGATGAAGAACAATTTCCTGTGCACTTACTGTACTCATGGTGTGGAATTTCCTTGATGTTTTCCAGCATGTGACAAACATTGTCACCCTGGTGTCTTGTTGAATTGGATTTAATGGTGTAGATTGCAGAGGAAGCTGGATACACTATAATATTTTACTCACATTCTCAATATTCTCTGAATTGACTACAAGCTGCTGTCTTGGAGACCACTTAAGATAAATTGCACTGAACTCAAATTCTGCATAAATTGATGTGTTCACTGCATGCAAATCCATTCTGTTTTACTGGGAGTGGAATGAGATAGCTCACAAACCTCTTTTAAAGTCTCCGAAAGTTAGCAAGGCGATACTTGTCTATCTACATAATTGGAAGACTTGGAATGAGCGTGCAGCATCCCTACTTTAAAATCTCAAATATTTATCACATCTCCATGCATCACACTTGCAAAGGACATGTCACACATCCTTCTGTTTAAATAACAAAGCCATAGAAAGAGACGGGTCATTTCATTGCACACGATATTGTTGAAATATTAGCAGCCAGGTGAAGAAACTTCTGATGAGTACTGTCACTGAAAAAATTGCTAAATTAATAAATTAATTAATAAATGACTGAACAAGAAAAGAAGCCAGCAGTGAGCTAATAGCAAAATAACTAACCAGGAGAAGCCACCAATTAAATCTTCACAGACACCTTGTTGAAAATGCTTTCAGTCCACATCTTGTTTTACCATTAACCAAATTTGGTTGTGAGAAACAAGATTTGTATCATAACAGACACATGCAGTTGAAATCAATCAAACGGAGAACAATGTATAGCAAACAGACCATCAGTTATCACTGTTTGTGCCTCTTTGCTGAAATTTACATCCAGCCCTTTCCCATTCTCCTCTCCCCCACACTTCGCTATCTTGTGTACAATTTTAACACTGGAATCCTATTGATTAAAACAAAGGCAAAATTCAGCAAGTTAGCACAATACAGCAGGCAGGGGTTTTATCTGGAAATCCAGTGCAGGGAATTGTGGCTGTATATAGCTATTGTATTACTGGCTATGCTTTTTGGTGGCTGTGATATTCTGAGAGAGGAAGTGTGACGTATACTTTAAAGCCTTACCATATTTTTCTCTCTATCTCAAAATAAAATAGGAGACATAATGACCTGGTCAATGAGACTAGTTTATGAGTAGATGGGAGGCTAATAGGGAGGTGTGTGTATGGTTTAAATGTATCAGTACAATAGGGCAGAATTCAATTCTGAAACACTAATGCAAGATGCAACTCCTTTTGTTGTCGTTTAAATCATAGGTCAATCCGCCATTTCTGATCTGAGGCCTATTAGTTTAGGGGAGGGCATTTCAACCTAGTAATTAGACAGCGGGAGAAAACCAATTAGCTATAGATTTATGAGAGCAATTTTAAGCTAGACAAGTTTTGCAAGTGCAAGCTGTCAATACCTCAGTGAAATTGAATAGGAGGTGCCCTGCAGTGACAAAACACATTGCAGGCGCAACAATAAAACAGTGCAAGTAGCAAAAAGGGAGCGCTGCAGAATGAGGGGATTGGGACCTAGGATTGACCCCTGCACATGAACCGTGTCTATTCACACCAATCAAAATTCTAATCCCATGAGCCTCCCTCACAAAGCCAGCCGCTGCTGAAATGGTTAAAGGATTGCTATCAAATATCCATTGGGTGGGTCATTGATTTCCTTGACTGGGCTCCCATTATTCTCTTAGTCCCTTCAGTCAGGCTCTGATAGAACTCAATCATCATTTAATCCGTCTTCTGGGTATTACAGATGGTGCTTCTGTGTTAGTGTTAGCTTTGGTAATTACAGGCCAGAAAAGCATTGGAAAATCATAGTCATAGCTGATTTCAAGTGTTTACCTTCAGTCTCACGCTGAATGTCACACATCATCAGAGAAGAAGACTGGAATGTCCTTGATAATTGCCACATGAATCCTCACCCGCTTATTGAACCTTGTTATAACCCAATTAGTCTTTATTGTCCAGTCATGTTACAAATAGTGTCAGTCAGTTTTCCTCACCAAACTATTAAGTAATGTAGAAAATTCAATTAAAAGGTGGTCATAGCAAGTCAAGTTTTTAACTATTGATGAGATTGGCAGAAACATGTTCAAATCGTAGCTGAATGATCGAATGCAACTAAATGTCATCGAAGCAGGATAGCCCATCGCAAAGGGATTGTCCCTGTCTTTTTGACTCGGGATTTCCAGCTTTATTCAAACACACCTTCAATGTGAATTTGAATAGCCACAACCAGAAATGTCCAATTTGACATATGCTAATGTATGCCATAATTAAATAAAAAGGGCACATGGACAGAATATAAACGACTCAACAGCAGCTTTAACCCAGGTATTAGTATCATCTCTCAGTGTCATATCTTACAGCTGGAGAGCCTGCCCAGACTAGCTGGTAGTTTCTACACTATGTTCATTATTAACGCTGCTGCACAGGATTCAAGAAGCAATTTAGACCCTAAATGTCAGGAACATTGCATAATATAATCTTATAAGATGAAGTCCACCCTTACAAACTTCTCAGCTCTGGACTTGCAGCTGGAATTCAGTGTTCTGAGCCTTCCTGATTTATTTATTTAGAACATATTTACCGGGGAAAACCATGGTTGTATTACCCATGGTAACTGAGTGGGAGAGGCGGGGTAGCTGGATGGAGTCTACAGGGGAAGCTATGCCCTTCACTTTATTGACTGGCTACTCTCCTGTTGGTCAGAATTGTGTCTCATGCACACATGAGGAATGGCATCTACTGTCAAAGCTTATCAATAAAGCTCATCCTTCAACCTTTCTGAGAGGCCTGTACCATCAGCCGGACTCATTCAGCTTTGCACTGTTGTGTTGGGAGAAAGTTGTGAACAGAGCAGTCAGTTTTTGATCAGGAGTCAACCCAGAGAAGATGCCCCAACATTTAAAGTATTGTAACTAACCTGATACAGTGTGACACACCTTCAGGGCCGGTAGGACTTAAACCCAGACCCTGGAGATGGGAACTCTGTCACTGCATCACAATGACAGCAGTATTGATAGTGAACCACCCCAGAATAAACAGCGTCACATCTGACAAGTTTATTACTAAATTGGGTAATTTCTTCAATTGCAGACAGAGCACCCCAGGGACTCATCCAAGTCCTGGGTCTAGAAATTGTGTGTTGCTAAATACTGTCTATTTCAAAATCTGCATTTGTATTCAAGGTATTGTTGAGTTTCTTTGTTTCTCTTGAGCTGTTTAGTCCTCCTGGGTCACACAGAATTTTCTTGGCTGGATGATTTGAGACAACTGAGTGATGTTGGAAGTACTGCCATCAGTAGATAAGATTGGGAGATTCACCCACTCATTGTACCACAGTGGGTGTACAACACTTTCACTGTGGCACCTCACTCTCAGATTACTTTCTGGAGACCAGTACCATCGTGTACCTTCTAATTTTGTTTTGCTTCTTTGCCTAAGTATTTGTGCTTCCCAAGATGAGGGATGTTAGTTCAAGAATTGTACAGCCCTTGTCATTTCTAATCACTATTAAGCTCTCCTGTTTCAAGTGTAGTGTGGATTCAGTTAGGAGCAGAGTTTATTCCCCTCTTCCTGATCTACTGTAATAGTCAAAAGGGTGTTGCCTCTCTCCCCACCCCTAAAGTTCCTTCCCTTCCCACTCCCAAAGAAATTTCTCCTCCAAGGGTTTCTGGTTATGTTTGAATCTCCTCTGCTGACATTTTTCTGGCTGACACCAGCTTGCCTTGTGACCCTTCTGAGAAATGATTCCATTTTAATGCTAATTAGAAATAGTTAAGAGTAGCCTGGTGCTGATGATCCTTGTATCACCATATCCTTCTCTTATCTGCACTCAATATCTTTGAATTCTGTTTGCTTTTCATTTCACCTTTCACCCAGAAACCTTTGTTTCTGTTTATATTTCAGTGAACCATTTGTCTCATTTCAATCTATTAGTTTCCTAAATTTTCCACTAGCTTCAATCGCTGATTCCCAGTAATTTATCCAGTGTTTTCAAACCATCATTTAAAAAGCAGGGATAACAAAGTGTAGAGCTGGATGAACACAGCCAGCCAAGCAGCATCAGAGGAGCAGGAAAGCTGATGTTTCGGGTCTGAACCCTTCTTCAGAAAATCTACTAAGCTCTTTTTTTTCACCTGCACTACCAAATTGCTGTGTATTGTTTAGTATTTCATAAAATCTAAAAGCAGCTGAGACTTGAACCCTCAACTTTTGAGACAAAAACATAATGCTGGAGAAACTTAGCAGGTCTGGCAGCATTTATGGAGAGAGGAATGGCGGTAATATTTCAATTCCAGCATGACTCTTCCTTGGAATTGAAGGGAGCTGGAAAAGTAATGGATTTCATGCATTAAAGCCATTGTTTTTCCAGCCCCCTTCAGTAGAAGAGAATCATTTTGGTCCTGAAACATTAACTCTATTTCTCCCTCCACGATGCTGCCAGGTGAGCTGAGCTTTTGCAGCGCATTCTGATTACATTTCAGATTTCCAGCATTTGCAGTAATTTATTTCCATTTATATCTACACTGAATAAGCTATTAGATGCCTATTATGTCATTATGTTGGATATTAGTGGAGGATGTCACCACAAGGTCACAATATCATGGTTCTTTTCATGCAGTATAATCATGTGTAATGCGCGGACCCCAAAATAATGTACTCTATTTTCCTTCTTATACAGTGCAAAAGAATAATTT
>JAHRHZ010000067.1:2012500-2038473 GCA_024137785.1 Ginglymostoma cirratum | reverse complement strand
ATACAACTGTAGAAACTAGGTTAGCAATGGCTCAAGATTAGATTGGTAGTGGTTTGGGGGTAGGATAGATAAAAGTGAAGTAAAAAGGTTAAAACCCATTGTTTTGTTGATAGTTGCAGAAGTGTGTCAATCACTGGAAATGCACACTTCGTGCAAGATTGTTAATGTGCTTTGAATATGCAATATGAAAGTGGACACAAATCCAGCATTACAAATACCACACCTCATCTAAATAAATTACATTGTTCTGCTTTTTAACAAAAATGCTAAAACAAGACAATGGCAATTATTCAGAATATTCATTAAATTCTCCTGGAACAGAAAATACTAGGGGCACAATGTCTGCAGGCTTTTTAATCAGTCTCTCACAAACAAAGCCAAGATCCTGATCACCAGCCTGAATACCAATTAACCTTCAACTGAATTCACCCCATGTTTATGTAACACCAATTACATTTTGTAGCCTTAAAGGCATGGAGCCTTACATTCGTAATAAAATAATGCTGGTGTTTTACTTGATACAATGTTCACAAAACTGCCTGGCTTAGTGTGAGCAATGTCATGGGAGATCCCTGAAATATGTATGTATTTATAGATTAGCCTGGGCTAAATATCTTACAATTTAGAAGGACCAATCTCCGAAGTAACAATACGGCTCCTTGACGTCTTAACAGAAAGACAATCGTCAATTTATTTTAAGGTTCCTGGATGTTCTCTGGTTTCAGCCTAACGTTTGAGATAACTTTGCTAACTCATGGTGTATCCCAGACTGTTGAGCGGGCCTGATAGGTAAATGCCTGGCTGTTTCGCATTATTCCAAATAAGCTGAAATCAAAAGTGACTTTCAGAAAGTGTCACTTAGTACATAGGATTTGATCTATATTTATTATTTGGTCCTGTATTTTATTTTACTATTACTTTATACCTAAGGTTTTGCACCTAGGCACCTTTGTATCTAAGATGGTGCTGGGAATGGTGACATTATACACATTTCACTGTACTCATGTACTTCTGTACTTAAGTACACTTGATAATAAAATATAAATCTAATTCTATTCTTTCTTTTGAGCCTGCTTCTTGCCCCTGCAATAGGAAGCTGACATTGGGAAATCTCCTGAGCTGGCAGACCCAGTTCCATGTCAGTGGCTCCTGCAAGTGCGGTTTTCACCCTAGGTGAATATAGTAAGGCTCACCAACACTCAAAGCAATTCAGTTGCAGGCATGGTGGTGGGTGAGTGCCAAGCTGTGTAGGAAAGTAGGCCCATCTTAGTTTTCTGGCAGATTTGCCCAAGTTGTATTAAAGACAGGTCAGCCCTCTAACTGTCACCTTCCCTCAACTCCCTGAACCCTCAGCCTTCTGTGCCATTTCTGTGGCGCTGCTGCATCTTCCATGCCCACTTAGCCAATCAAATATAGAAACAGTAGAAAAACCCAACTGAGAACTGTTTGAACTGAACTTGATAGCGAGACATCTGTTTCTCTGCATGGTCTCAGTATGAAAGCTTGGTTGATTCACTATTGGATTAGCTCACCTGGGGCCTGTTTTAACAGGCTGGAGCATTTGCCGGGATTGATTGACATTTTTATAAGTTTATAATAAGTTATCCATTCTTCGAATTGTTTTCTCGATGTCTGTATTTTTACTCGGGGATAAGTGAAGTGAACTAAAGCCTCTTTTATTGAAACTATGAATGGCTGAGTCCAATTTACACTTTTAGTAAGGCTGTAAAGCAGGCATTTCTTTCAGAAGAAATTATAGATCAGGTGTCTTTAAGTGCATTTTGAAACTGGCCATTTTTCTGAAATGACTCAATGGTTCCATTGTTGATTCTGGATGAGCAGGCATGGAGGATGCAGAGGGTAATAGGGTCATGGAAGGGGAATGTGGCCATAGAAGTAGCATGATTAAGTCCTCCTAGGCATGTCTTTCACAAGGTTCCCAATCCTCTGAGAGGCTGTGTCCTCAAGAAGTTGGTTCAACTCGATGAAAACTGCAGATGGGTGTAACCCTGCAATTGAACTGGCCACACTGTGAGCGCGGGCTATGGGCTTGATAACACACTCTATACCCTGCTGGGAATGGGGAGGGGGGATTGCAGGAATTGCAGAACCAGGACCAGCCAGCCATTTTTAAAGGCCCCTAATGTCAGCCTGACCCTGTGAAAATCTGGGCCCAATAACTCTGTGCTGCGGCAGGGAGTTTACGGATACCGGCAGCCCTCAAGTGTCTTATCCAAGTACACATCCTTCATAAGCCAGTTGAGTCATTTTCAGATTATTCAAGCATGAAGACATTGCAGCCAACCTGACTGTGCCCTCATGATGAAGAGGATAATGTCACAGAAGACCTTTTTTTCCCTTCCCCTCTGTCCTTAATCATTTCTCCTGTGGTACTAATGCCACTTGACTCAATCCTACTATTGCCTTGTTTACCATTTATTAACGCAGCACAGACTGAGATCCAGTTAGATGGGCTCTTGTGGTACAGCGGTAGTGTCCCTGTCTCTCAGGCAGAAGGCCTTTGTTCAAGTCCCACTCAGTCCAGAGGAGTGTAATAACACGTCTGAACAAGTTGATTTAAAAAATTTAGATTGTGATTCAGGGAGGGCTTTACTGTTTTGAGACTGTGTTCCAGGCTTCTGCAATTTTATTTAATTATCTTCCATCTAAGAAGTCTAAAAGGTGTAACTATCTCAACATTTTACAGATCTTCCTACTGCCTGGCACTGGCAAAGTTTGCCATGAATGGTTTAGTAGCTTACAGGTGGGCATACTTAAGGTATCAACCAGCTCTACTAAAATAGTACTTTAATAAAAACATCTGTCAGCTTCATAAGAAAGAAGAGTTAATTGAGAGTTAAAGCTGCTAAATAAAGCCCTATTGCTTAATATTTGACTTGTAATTCTAATCCATACTGTCAAATAAATGTTAAATCCAATCCTGGCTTGTGCCAAAAGGTGACCATAGTCTTATCAGTCTACAGGGCTGCTGTCTCATTGCAGAGAGACAACTGGTGATGGTTTAACCTGAGAATCACCCTTCCTCTGGGGTAGGGGAGAGATTGAGAAGGAGAGTCCTTCATGGTAACCTCAATCGGTGCAGGAACATAATGCACACTGCACATACCAACTGTCTAGCCAAATGAGCTAACCTTGACATGAGCTGAATAAAAGGTGAAGGCCATGCTTCTGTTTAAAATAATTCTCAGCTTTTCAAATTATAGAATCTCTACAGTATGGAAGCAGGCCATTCGGCCCATCAGGTCTACACCGACCCTCTGTAGAGGATCCCACCCCATCGCTGGGACCCTGCATTTCCCGCAGCCAACCCACCCAGCCTGCACTTCGACAGTAATTTAGCATAGCAAATCCACCTGGCCTCCACATCCTTGGACTGTGGGAGGAAACCCAACACAGACAGAGGGAGAATGCGCAAACTCCACACAGTCACTTGAGGCTGGGTTCAATTCAATTAAACCCAGGTCCCTAGCACTGTGAGGTAGTAGTGCCAACCACTGAGCCACCGTGCCACCCATTTTACAAAGTAAAACAAAGTCATTCATAGTGTCACTTGCTTCAACCATATGCGGTAGGATAATACCCTCTCCAAATAATGCCCTTATAAAATTACCTGGCTGACTGCAGGAGATGAAAGTTAATGCATTAAAGATAATGGAATTTATTAGCTCACAACAACACAATGCGTATATCACATGCCCTTTTATAATAAGTTATTTCTTGTAGCTTCACAGAGTTAGGAGTCCATCAGATACAGAATTTGAAGACAATGTATTTCAAAGCTGAGGTGCTGTACCTTGGGGAGACTTATGAGGGGAAGCAGTAAGTAACAAATTATAGAAGCATGATGACTGTAGGCTGCAGGTGGAGCAGTCAGAAGGGAGCATGCATACTGCAATGTCAAAGCAGCATATGCCATTCTGTCATAGAGTCCTGGAGGAAGAAGGCCTTGGAGACCATGTAAACAAGGATTTCCTAATGTGTTTGGGAACTGGTAACCAGAGGAGATTGGTAAGGACTTGAGAATTGTTGTGGATAGGCTGTTGATTGTGGATTGCAGGAAATCTTGAAATCTGTGTAGGGCAGACCTCAGGAGGCCAGTGAGAAGAGCATTGGAGATGTTGAACTGGGACGTGACAAAGATGTGGATAAGGATGTCAGCCGCAGGATGGGTAGGGTTGAGACAAAGATGGAAATAGACTGTTTTTGAGACAAAGCAGTTCTGATAATTGAAGCCCAGCTCAAGTGTTCCACTGAGGCTGCTCTTCTTTTTATACTCAGCAAACAGAAAGACAGCAAACGTCACTGTGCACTTTGAGAATAACATGGAACAGCAAGTGGTGCGGAACATCAGAGTCAGAAACAAATCTATCACTGGTCTACTTTATACAGAAGTTAAATGTATCAGAACAAACTAACATTCTTAGCTATGTTAGATTGGTGGAATAAGACTTACATATTGTGTATTTTAAAATGTCTCAGTCTAGTAGATAGGTTGAATCATAACTTCATAAATGTTTGATTTTTAATGCTAATATAAATTTTTTATTAATCTGCAAATAGCACTGTCACTCTGATTTTCATGGCCTGCTAATTTCTATGATGTTTCCAGCACCTTTGTAGAATTCCATTTTAAATATTGTAAGGGCTGATACAAACGTGTGTTTAATTATTGAGAATTATTCATTCAGCCTATCTGTAAAGATGTTGAGCATTGTAATGGTTCACCAGTTTTCAAAGCCACTTTGGTTAGCAGATAATCTCTGCTTGTTTTCCAGGGTACAATTTTGTTTGTTACAACAAAAAGTCAACACAGTGCTCAAGGTACGCAAGACAAACGTATAAACGAGGCCATTCAACTCCTCGTCTGTCTGCCATTCAATAACATCATGGCCAATGTTCCTTCTAAGCTGCACAGACACTTCAAGGTTCTATGCGCGGCAATTAGTGTCGGTATGACATTTGCAGCATTGACTTCCCTTTCTGGAAGTTGCTGCTACACATGGGAACTGGAGGCTGATAGAGAATGCTGATCATGGCTGATCTGATTGTAACTTTAAATCTACCTATCGTGATAACGTTTAACCCACTTTAACAGGAATGTATCAACCTCTGCGTCAAAAATATTCAAGGAACTGCTTCCGTCACCTTTATTTTAATTCATTCACATGATGTAGGCGTTGCTGGCTAGGCCAGCATTCATTATCTATCCCTAACTGACCAGAGAGCAGTTGAATGTGCTGTGGTTCTGGAGTCAGACCAGGTGAGGAAGGCAGATTTCTTTCCCTGAAGGACGTTAGTGTACCAGATGGATTTTAAAGAGAGTTCCGAAGACACAAGACCCTCTGAGGGAAGTTAATTGCCTGATTTACGTTTTAGTATGACTCTGGTTTTTAAATAGTGACCCCCTAATTCTGTATTCTCCCATAAGAATATGAACTTGTACTTTAATTATTGACTAATAGATTAACAACAGAGGGCGAGATTGATATCTCATTGTGTTCTCAGCCCATTCGGCTCAGAAAGATTTATCCGGAGTTCTAAGATACACCAATTCTTCACCAACACCACCTCCTGAATGCAGAAGGTCAATGTGTATTGGGCAGTGCCCAGGGTTGGACTCCATTCCTTCGGGGCATCACTATGTTTTGATCTTTAGAAACTTTGAAAGGGACTGGGTTTTTTGGGCAACAGGGATTTGTTGGAACGGAGTGGGTCTGATTGGTCAAAGCAGTCATGTGCTTTACTGCTCAATTTTTCAGGCCAGTCAGTAGTTTTAGGGTGTCTGAGCTCCCAGGTGTGGCCTAAAGTTTCCAGGAATTGAAGATTAATCACCAGAACCTTGCTGCAAGCAACCCTAGTGAAAATTCATGGGAGTATTTTTTTTCTCATTGTTGCTGAACATTTCCATTTATTAAAACATTGCAGATAGGAAAAAGCAATTTGATTGACAGTCAATATTCACTGAATGAAGTAATGAAGAGTTATTTCATTTTCCAGTTGGTATGGGAGGGTGATACACTATGAAAATGGATATGTTGGGAAGCCAATAATGGGAGCCTGAGTTGTGTTAGTTCACATTGTAAAACCAGGAATGTATTTAACCAGCGTAGGCAAATGTAGGGAGCAGTGGTGTGCGGACAGGTGGATTTTGAAGTAAGAAATGGGACTGGGCCTTTTTTTTTATCCATAATCAATCCTCTCAACACCACCTCCCTCCACACATACACACACACATACACAGAAACACACACACAGACAAACACACGATGACACATGAACACACATACACGTGCACAAACACACACAGACAGACACACGCACGCACATCCATGCACAGCCAAACACACAGATGCATACACAGCTGCATGCACATAACACAGTACAATTATACTGAGTAATGACAAAGATACAACTCCGAAGCCACCTTTACTATTTTACCGGAGAACTATGTGACTCTCACTTCTTGTCTAAAATCCATTTTTATTACAACTGCAAAATCTCTAGGCAGAATGATACATTTTCTTGGATAAATTACTTCGAGTTTTTTTTAAGAGGGTTTTTTACTGTAAAATGTAGTGACATGTCTCACCATATTTTACCAAATTCGCCTCATTAACTAGCTACCCGATCCCATGGCACCTCTCTTGCCCGATTCTAGCCCCATCATATCGCACAACTTTCCTAGAACAATTTTGCCTTTTAGCAATCATCCTCCCCAAAGACAAAGACTTACCACCTCCTCCCTCCCCCACATGCCCACTCCCACTCCCACCATCTTTAATAGGCCACTGTGAACCCAGACAATTGTTGACAATCTACCATTGCCACTCACCAGCATCATAATGGCACAGCAGCCCCTAAAGGCATGCTGCTGAGGGCACAGGGTTGGCATAGTTGATGTTCCGTCACACATACAACTCCGTTCTCTCACTCTAGCCACCTCTAACCACGAGGTCCCGCCATTTATCTGTCCTTAGCTGCATCCTCTCTACGTGTTCCTCCTCCCTAATATGCTGGTCCTGCTCCCCAGGTTCCTATCACACAGCCTCATTGCCTGCTACTATTGTGCTCTGCACAGCCACCCATATGGTGCGGCACACTCCATCTGGACAGGACTGCAGGGTCCCCCACCCCGAGATTGGTCCAAACTGGGAAACTACATCTTCAGCTGCCCCATGGTCTGCTCCCCCATGGCCCTGCTGAGCGACTAACACATGGCATTTAAAAAGTTGCACCTGCTGCACTTTGAGCCCCTTCCCATCCCAAACCTTCGTCAAACATCCCAGTTCCCATTGCATTGAGTCCATCTTTATACTGACATTTGATGAACAAGTGTTCCCCACTTCCTGTAGCCCCCTTGGAAGTTTCACAAGTGATGGGATGCTTTTGACCAACATTTGCCTTTATTTTTATGTCATTGCCTCTAATTTCTGCATCACTGGGATGGTAATGTTAGATTTGCAAGCACGAGTGGTGAGCTGAAGTCACCAGGTACCTGCCCTGACTTCTGTGCTTATTTCTAGGCCGTGTTGTGCACTTGATAAGATAGGAAGCTGTATATTCATGAAGTGAATTGTGGCATTAATAAGGCATTTTAAACAAGTAATAATCCTCTTAATTGGCAACTATCCACTGCCTCATGAGTAATGTGAATTAGTGAATGCATAAAAGATGCAGTGGGTTGCCCCCATATTGAGATAGGCCTCTTGGAACTTGCTGTGTGATGTTGCCTCAAATCTTACCCTTGCCCACATTGTTCAGGCCCCTAAAGGATTCCGCTCTCTGTCTTTTTTATTCCTGATAAGAAATTTGAAATTTGTAGAAGACTCAGGATGACAGGTATGAACTAAGCAAGCTTTTGATGCATTATTAAAATTTACATTATGTATCAAGTTGTACAGTACAATTTCCTGTGAGAAGATTTTCAGCATCAAACTTTTCATGATCTTTAGCACACTTATCGATAACACCATTGCTGGCAAAGCTTATCCTTAGTTGCCCCATTGAGCCTCTCTGTTGAACTGCTGCTCTCTTTTTGGTGAAAATACTTCCACAAGGAGTTGTTAGGTATTTGGTCTAGCAACAATAATGGAGTAGCAAAATATGTGCAAGGCAGGTGGCTTGTGGCTTGGAACTGAGTGAAGTGTTCCCGTGTGACTTCTGCCCTTGCCTGTCAAGGCTAGGGGCCAGTGACATTAATAATGAATCTTATTAAAAAATTTACTGAAGAATGCAATATCGTAAGCGTCGCAAAGCCATTGCTCAAATGTCAACAAAAATTAAAAACAAGTCAGAGACACATCTATAGATAGAATCTTTTCACTGGTGTTCGTTCATATACCTCAATATCATTAACATATGGTTCACCACTAACAATGGAGAAGCAAAGAGACAAGTTTATATTCCTAATCTGCTGGTTGCTTATATCTGTGACCACTTTCACTATTCGCTCCTCAGTCACGTTAGGCATTTCAGAGTCTCCAAAAATTAACCTTTTCAAATTAACTTCACAAAGCTAATTTTAAACAATGTCCATCTTCCTTAATATTCTACATAGAACCATTGATGAGTGGAACAAGTTGCTGTTTCCTGGTAATGAATTGTGATTTTTTAAAAATGAACCTGATTGGACATGTTCCTGAGCTGGAATTTGAACACTATTACTGACCAGACCAGACTCCCTTCAAAAATACCAAGGAGATAGCCTAGACCCCAACTTTGATTTAAAGGCAAATGTGAGGTGCTGTATTCCAGAAGTAAGTCACTTGGACACACTAGGCCTGGCAGCATCTGTGAGCGAAAAAATCAGAGTTAACGTTTTAGATCCCCAGTCCCTTCCTCAGAACTGATGGTAGCTAGGAAAACATTGGTTTATATGCAGAAAGTAGGGAGGGGGATGGGGTAGGGAGTGAACGTCACCAAGACCAGAAACATTAACTCTGAATTTTTCTTCACAGATGCTGCCAGACCTGCTGAGATTTTCCAGTAACTTCTGTTTTTGTTCCTGATATACAGCATCCGCAGTTCTTTAGGTTTTTAATTGGACACACTACTCGGCTTTAAGGAAAACCTAAAATTAAAATACAAACAAAAGAAAGAAGAATTAGAATAACTTACCTCTAAGGTTCTTAAATAGTTTTGTACCTTGGGTTGTGGATGCCGTGGTTGGTTTGCTTGTTGAGCTGGTTCATTAATTCGTAGACGTTTTATTACGCTGCTGGGTAACGTCATCAGTGCAGCCTCCAATGAAGTGGATGACGTTGCCCGGCAGCATAGTGAAACGTCTGCGAACTAACGAACCAGTTCGGCGAGCGAACCAACCACAGCATAGCTTAACTCTACTGGAAAACCTAACAGAATAATTGATTCAGAGATAGTAGGAACTGCAGATGCTGGAGAATCTGAGGTAACAAGGTGTAGAGCTGGATGAACACAGCAGGCCAAGCAGCATCAGAGGAGCAGGAAGGCTGACGTTTCGGGCCTGGACCATTCTTCAGAAATAATGGATTATTTAACCACTAAACAGCAACTGTTCCAATATAATAACATCCCGTCATTGAGTATAGGAGCAAAGAGGTCCTTCTGCAGCTGTACAGGGCCCTGGTGAGACCGTACCTGGAGTATTGTGTGCAGTTTTGGTCTCCAAATTTGAGGAAGGACATTCTCGCTATTGAGGGAGTGCAGCGTAGGTTCACGAGGTTAATTCCCGGAATGGCGGGACTATCATGTGTTGAAAGATTGGAGCGACTGGGCTTGTATACACTTGAGTTTAGAAGGATGAGAGGGGATCTGATTGAGACGTATAAGATTATTAAGGGATTGGACACTCTGGAGGCAGGGAGCATGTTTCCGCTGATGGGTGAGTCCAGAACCAGAGGACACAGTTTAAAAATAAGGGGTAGGCCATTTAGAACAGAGTTGGGGAAAAACTTCTTCACCCAGAGAGTGGTGGATATATGGAATGCTCTGCCCCAGAAGGCAGCAGAGGTGAAGTCTCTGGATACTTTCAAGAAAGAGATGGATAGAACTCTTATAGATAATGGAATCAAGGGTTATGGGGATAAGGCAGGAACAGGATACTGATTGTGAATGATCAGCCATGATCATAATGAATGGTGGTGCTGGCTCGAAGGGCCAAATGGCCTACTCCTGCACCTATTGTCTATTGTCTATTGTCATAAACTCACCCTTAGCAAAGACAAGTTCAGTAAAATGGATTGTCTCATATGCAATGTTTCTACAGTCCAGGAGGAAAGAACATCAAGAGAAAATTCTGGCAGAGAGAGAGAACTCAAGTGTTGCTGTAGAAGGGAGAGATGTATGATAACTTCAAAATCCCAATAACTACTGAAATTTAAATTAAAACCCTGCTTCTGTGGGAGCCCGACTTCACCCGTTCGTGGTGCTTCTATTATTTCAACTTTAAAACTGGGATTCTGATGGCAGTATGCTCTAGCAGTGGAGAAGGAAAAGTTGGACTCTCTTCAAGATTTTTAAATTTTATTCTGTGAATCGTGCTTATGTACAAGCAATGACACACACTTTTCACTATTATATATTGAATACATGTGACAATAAAGGATATTCAATTCAATATTCAATTTAAAAAAAAACCCAAGGCCTCATAAGCTGTTTACTTTTTTGGCTTGGAACAGATAGCTCAGTACCTCTATCTCAAACTCTCTTCATCAAAGAACCAGGACAAAATACACCTCTTAAAGCCATTATATTATCACAACACAGACCTTCTGCCCTTGAAATAGGGGCAGCGTCACTGACTTATGCTCTTCTGCAAAGTTAGAGCCATAATTAATTCCTTTATTGATGTATATGTCTGTGAGAGTCTCAAGTGGGCAACTGGTGCGCAATAATTAAACCATTAAAGCGACAGTAACATCATGTCAGTTTCCTTGGCAAAACAGTGCGACTTTTCAATCCAAGCAAGTTTTTCAACAGAATTTGTTACTTCAGTGATTAAATAGTTCACAAGTTCCATTTGATATTGTCATCGTTCCAGAGGGATTTTTAGATATCTCTTATGCCAGAAATTTATTTAGTTAGCTATATTTTTAAAACATTGCCAATGTGAAAAACAAAAGTTGACCATCATGTGTGAACTCCAAAGCTGCATGTTGTCAGACCCAAGCTGGGTGGTGCAGCTTACATCTATAATGATCCGTGGTGAACCTAGGGTCAAATCAAAATCTGAATTCAACAGTTTGACTGGGTGCGAAATAGTGCATGAAATAATTTTCTTTGTGTTGAAATTAAGGAACAAAACGCAATGTGATTTTAATGTGTTAGCCAACCAGACATGAATATTCTATGCAAAGCACAAAAATGCAAATAAATCTCAGTCACAGCTGTAATAATTGTGAAGAAGACTGTTAACAAAATGGTCTCAAATCAAAATGATGTTCAGAAAACTCTCTTCAAAAAGCAGCTAAATATTGATTCTGTAATTGGTCTCCATGGAAACTGAAGTCATATAAATTCCAGAAAATTTAGTAACAGAGTCAGAGGCTTTTATCAAGAAATATTTTAAAATATCTTACAAGGTGAGGTGGCTGACTCATCAGTATAGGCAAATATGTACCCCTGGCCATGTAACCTGTAGCCAAACATTGTTCTGTTGTTATTGATGTCATTGTTGGCATTAATGAGTTGAATTTTAATACCTGGCCGTTGGCTCAAATGAAATGACTTACTTCATCACAGCCCAGGGACTGAAGTTGGCACATTGCTGGTCTTTTACCTCAGTACCTCAGCAAGCCTGGTGGCCTCAAGGAATGACAAAAGCATTCTACATCATACTGAAAATGGCTGAGAGAAACTTCTACAGTTTATAGTTATTGTCTGTTGGGTATAACTTAGAACTGAAATCTAATTGGATGTCAGTTTCAGTGTATTATCCTGCAATTTTTTGCAGTTGTGTAACAAAAATAAAGTTTAATTGATGGAACCTGTGAGAGACAGTGGATTCAATGGAGCTAACTGGAACGATGGTTAGCTTGTTTTGTTTCCATTTTTATGCATTTCATCTTCTTGTTGGTTCCTCTCAAAGCCTCTGAGCTCCTTTTATTCTTCAGTGAGTAGAAGAGATAAGAAAAATCACATTCTCCGTGAGTTCAGTCAACTTAAGCTCCTAGCTCAGCTGCAGCTCCTGCCCATTCTCAAATTTCCAAAATTAATTTCAGGCATGGTTGTCTCACACTCTGTTGTGGGGTGGTAAAGAGGCTTTCTTTTCACAATTAAAGCTGTTCATCTTTTTCAGCTTATCTTGTGTCAGACGCTTTTCCTTAGCTGAGAGACCAGAGGGCCAGTGTGTCAGCTCCCAGTATGAAACCCACTATCAACACAATGCCAGCCTTTCAGATTAGCCTAAGGTCTGATTCATCCCATCCTGATCGCAAGTCAATATCCAGTCTTTGCCAATACTTGCAATGAAAGTCAGAAGTCACCCGACACCAGACTATAGTCCAACAGATTTATTTGAAATCACAAACTTTCGTAGCACAGCCCCTTCGTCAGGTGAAGTGTAAGAGAAGAGCACACAGATACAGAATTTATAGGCAGAGAGATCAAGGGCAGAGAGATCAAAAGATCATACAACTGGTATGAATGGAGTATCAAATAATAAGTCTCTGCAGGTGATGAAGAGTGTTAGATGGTGTGAGTAATATGTCAACAGCTGAATGCCAAGTGAAAGGATGACCTATAATCCGATAAATGAGGCAGAGAGATAATTGCAAAAAAATAAATATAAGGTGGTGTTGGAGACAAACTAAATGACTGGAATAACATGATCGGTATAAGAGTCGCATGCCAAGGGTCTAAGCAAAGTCATAAGTAATCCAAAACTGTACAAACTAATTAAAGTAGAGAGATCATAACAATTTATCAAGGTGATGGTGTCAAAACAGGATAGTAAGGAAGATTTGACAGATACAGAACAGTGTGGTAGGGTTACATGTAGCACGACATGAACCCAAGAACACGGTTTTATGCTGCCATCTTTCGCCTTCACACAACCACCAAACTTTAAACACACCTTTGTTCGCAGCAAACTACCCAGTCTTCAGGACAACATCGACCACACAACCCTGTCATGGCAACCTCTGCAAGACATGTCAGCTCTTCGACATGGACATTACCATCACATGTGGGAATACCACCCTCCACGTACACGGCAGATACTCATGTGACTCGGCCAATGTTGTCTATCTCATACACTGCAGGCAACGATGCCCCGAGGCATGGTATATTGGCGAAACCATGCAGACGCTATGACAACGGATGCATGGACACTGCGTGACAATCGCCAGACAGGGATGTTCCCTCCCAGTTGGGGGAAACTTCAGCAGTCAAGGACATTCAGTCTCTGATCTTCGGGTAAGCCTCCTCCTTGTCGGACTTCAGGATACATGACAACGCAGAATCACCGAGCAGCAACTGGTAGCCAAGTTTCCTACCCATGAAGACATTAACCATGATCTTGTGATGATTTTTTGATGCAATTTTTGTCACTACAGTAACATATTGGTTTTTTTTCATATCAGTTGCTGCCTCTTGAAATATCATGAAATGAAATAAATACCTAAAGGCAAAACGATTGTAGTTTGCATTTGAAGTTGTGTGCACATCACATTCTCAATCTCCTCTCCTGCGTTTGCTGGCTTAGCCTTTGTGCTGAATCTTAAGATGTTTTGGCTAATTATCATTTTTTGTTGATTTTCATGGAGGGTTTCTCTCCACGAGCCCTAGTGAGTTTTCTTGCACTATCATTCCAAACTTGCCTCATTAACTGCCCTTGTCTCCCTCTGGGTTCTGTCTCTACTTATCTGCCAACACCGTTCCCTCTTCACCCCCTGTCATCAGCACTTATACCACCTTCCTCCAGCTACTGTCAGTTCTAAAGAAGGGTTACTGACTTGAAAAATTGATTGTGCTTTCCCGCCACAGATGCTGCCAGGCCTGCTGAGTTTCACCAGCAGTTTCCTTATTTAATTTGAGATCTTCATCGTCCACAGCTTTTTTGTTGTATTGCCTCATTAACCGCCCACCACGCCTCTATAGTGCCCATCCCGTCCAATGCAAGTTGGATCCTAGCATCCGGTGTAGCCCAAAGATCTCACCACCAATGGGATATCCCGGAATAGACCATCATCTTGGGCGCCATCTTTGAAAGACACACCCGAACAAGTGCTGCAGTCCTGGGCTGCCCTGAACAATTCGTAACCTGTGTTCCAGATTTGGCAGATAAGGGGAAATTGACACCCCACTGGGTGGACAGGGGATGTGGAGGAGCTGTTGAATGGAGTAGCATCTTAACTCTCTTTGTGCTTCAGATTTTTGAAGACTTTCCCTGTTTACAAAATAGTTTACGCCTCTAGTCTTCCTACCAAAGTGCTTAACCTAACACTTTCCAATATTATGTTGTATCTTCCACTTTTTTGCCTATTCTCCTAGCCTGTCAAGTCTTTCTGCAACCTCCCCACCCCTTATCTTTGTGTTATCTCCAAAAGTAGCAACAATACCTTCAGTTCCTTCATCTAGATCATTAATGTATAACGTGAATATTTGTGATCCCAACACTGACCGCTGTGGAACACCAAGAGTCACTGGGTGCCATCCCAAAAAATACCCCTTTATCCCTACTCTCCACCTTTTGCAGGCAGCCAATCCTCTATCCACGCCTATACCTTGCATCAGCACCATGGGCTATCATCTTAATTAGCAGCTTCTTGTGTGGCCCTTGTCAAAGGATTTCTGGAAATAAAAAATATCATGTTAACTGGCCAGGCAGCATCAGAGGAGCAGGAAAGCTGATGTTTCGGATCGGGACCCTGCTTCAACTTGTGCTCCTCCAACTCCACACTGTGTTATCTCAGACTCCAGCATCGGCAGTTCTTACTATCTCCTCGTGTTAACTGGCCCTCCTTTGTCTAAATTGCTTGTTATCTCCTCAAAGAATTTTAACAGATTTGTCAGACATGCCTCTTCCTGACAAAGCCGTGCTGACTCAGCCCTATTTCGCCATGCATTTCCATGCACTGCATAATCTGATCCTGAATAATGAGCTCTAAAATTTTACCAACAACAAAGGTCAGATGAACTGGCCTATAGTTCCCCATCTTCTGCCTTTCTCCCTTCTTAAACAGAAGTGTAGCATTAGCCACTTTCCAGTCATCTGGACCCTCTCTGACTCCAGTGATTCCTGAAAAATCATCAACAATGCCTCCACAATCTTCTTCAGCTGTCTCCTTCAGAAGTTTGGGGTGCAGTCCATCTGGTCCGGGTGATTTATCCACCTTCAGACCTTTTAGCTTTCCCAGCACCTTCTCCTCAGTGACAGCCACTACACTCACCTTTGCCCCCTGACTGTCTTGAAGTTCTGGTATGCTGCTGGTGGCTTCCAGTGTGAAAACTGATGTAAATGATACCTATTCAGTTCCTCCGCCATTTATTTGTTCTCCATTACTACTTCTCTGGCCCCATTTTTCAGCAGTCCGATGTTCACTCTTTCCCATCTCTTAACTTTCATATTTTTAACAAAACTCTTGCAATCTTCTTTTATGTTACTAGCTAGTTTACGTTCTCCTTATTTACTATTTTTTAGTTGTCCTCTGTTGGTTTTTAAAGGCTTCTTAATCCTCTGGCTTCCCACTAATCTTCACTGCGTTGTATGCTTTTTCTGTTGATTTTATGCTGTCCCTGATTTCCGTTGTCAGCCATAGTTACCTCATCCTACCTGGCCTATGTTTCTTCTTCCTTGGGATGAATTTCTGCTGTCCTTCTGAATTACCCCCAGAAACTCCTGCCATTGCTGCTGCTCAGTCTTCCCTGCTAAGATCCCCCTCCAATCAACTCTGGCCAGCTTCTCCCTCATGTCTTTATAGTTACCTTTACTCTATTGTAATACCGTTACATCTGATTTTAGCTTCTCTCTCGCAAACTGCAGGGTGAATTCTGTCATATTATGGGGGTTCTTTCACCTTCAGCTCCCCGATCAAGTGTGCCCTGATACACATCCAAAATTTCTGTTCGCTAGTGGGCTCCACCACAAGCTGCTCCAAAAAAACCCATCTCTTTGACATTCCACAAATTCCTTCTCCTGGGATCCATTACCAATCTGATTTTCCCAGTCACCTGCATATTGAAGTCCCCCATGATTATTGCAATAGTGCATTTCTTCTATGCCTTTTCTATCACTTGATTTATTTTCTTCCCGATATCCTGGCTACTGCTAGAAGGCCTCTACACAACTCCCATCAGTCTTTTTTCCCCCTTTGCAGTTCCTCAACTCTGCCCACACAGAGTTTATGCCCTTCAACTGTACATCACTTCTTGCTAAGGGTTTAATATCATTTCTTACTAATAAGGCAAGTCCGTCCCCTCTGTCCATCTGCCTGTCCTTTGGTTAGGATGTATATCCTTATGAATTTAATCCCCAGACCCAATCCCATTGCAGCCACGTCTCTGCAATGCCTGCAACATTGGACCTTCCAGTTTCAATCTGCACTACCAGCTCATTTTCCTGGATTTGATTTATTTCCTTTGGATTTGATTTATTATTGTCACTTGTACTGAGGTACAGTGAAAAATATTGTTTGCATGCTATCCAAATCATACCTTACATAAATACACCAAGGTAATAGAACAGAATACAGAATGTAGATAATATATAATAGGGGAGGTAATGGCCTAGTGGTATAATCGCTGGACTGTTAATCCAGAAACCCAGGTAGCATTCTGGGGACCTGGGTTTGAATCCTGCCACAGCAGATGGTGGAATTTGAATTCAATAAAATATCTGGAATTAAGAATCTAATGATGATCGTGAATCCATTGCCAATTGTTGGAAAAACCCACCTGGTTCACTAACGTCCTTGTCTAGCCTATGTGTGATTCCAGACCCACAGCAATGTGGTTGACTTTTGACTGCTTTCTGGGCAATTAGGGATGGGCCATAAATACTACCTAGCCAGCGACGCCCTCATCCTGTTAATGAATAAAGGGAAAGAAGATACAGAACGTAGAACAATCTGAAAGGGACAGCTTGCAAAGAGTCACCACGCCCTGGCACCGCCTTGGAAAAAGTCTCACATTCCGTGCACATTTAAGTACAACATCCTCAGTCCTGTGTTGACTGCTCCCCCACTTCTCATAGTTGTCCCCTTATCTGCTGTGGCTGAAGTAACATTCCTGACTCGGGATGGGTCATGTTTATAGTGGAATTAAGTTGGCACAAGCAGTTCAGGCTTTCTTTATGGCAAATAACTGCAGCTCAGTTGTATGGGCTTGCTAGCTCAACATGCTGTCTATGCTGCTGGTCATGATGAAAGTTGCTGCCACCGTGCCCTTTTAGTGCAGGAGACTGCAGGGCGGGCTTGGTCTGATGTGGGAGAGGAAGACCGTTTCCTGGTTTAACTAGAAGTGTCTCTTGTCATTACTAAGTTATTGGGTGAAATTTGACCAACATCGGATAATGGGCAATTTCGGGCGGTCTCATGGAGGCATTCTCTCTGTGAAACCCTGCTGAGTTCTCACGCTATTCTCTGCTGCTCACCTCCAGCGATCAGCGTGCCTGGTGTGGGGAGGCTGGTGACCAGTGGTGGGGAGCATGGAGATACCAGCCTGGTGCAAAGCAGGGGCAGCAGCCTCGTGTGGAGTGCGGTGGTAGCGGCCTGGTGCAGTGCGTAGTGGTGACCAGCAGTCAGACCACGTGGATGCCCACTGGTCTGGTCTGCTGCAGACAGCCCTCAGAGACAGAGGGTAATGTTTGCCCTTTTAGCTTCTTGTTTTTCTGACCTATGGTTATACTGTGTATAGCTGGACTGTAACTTTTTCTTCCTCCTTTCTTTATTCTGTAACTAAGGCTTGTACCCAAGTACACTGTACCTAAGGTGGTGCCATGTGTTGGTGACATTGTTACACTGTAACTAATCTTGTAACGGAAAAATCTGTACCTAGCTACCTTTGTACCTTAGATGTCACTGTAAGTGGCGACTTATCAACTTTCCACTGTACTCACATGAGTATATGTGACAATAACGCTAATTCAATTCAATTCATTACGTATGTACCACACTTCTGAGGTACTTCCCTCATCACATAGTGCGTTGACCATAGTGCTGATGGAAGTGCCCGCTGCTGCCAGACCTTTCTGGGATCGCTGCCACTGGCATCATATTGAAAACCCAGGACAAAAACTACTGGCTGTGAATAGTCCTTCACAGTACACGTAGTGGGAAGGAAACAATAGATTCTGTAGGCATTGCTGGCTTGTGGGACACTTCATTGCAAATGGGATCTCGCATTCATAAACCTAATGTAACTTCCCATCATCACCTGTCTGATTGATTGGAACTGCAGCTAGTAGAATGAATCTAGAGACTAGCTGTCTTCAGCACCATACTGTCTCTGTCTCAAGGAGTGCTCCTGTCTTCCTAAGCCCCAGCGCAGGGTGCCAGCTTGTCTTTGTTCAATGGCAGGGTATGTCAGAAAGCCTTCAAACATTTAAGAGTACTAACTTTTATTTAAAAATAATAGCAACAGCAAAGATGAAACAAACAAGAAAGTTCCGAGGAAGGGTCACTGGAACTGAAACATTCACTCTGATTTCTGTCCACAGATGCAGCCAGATGTGCTGAGTTTTTCTAGCAATTTCTGGTTTTGTTTCTGAATCAAGAAAGCTGGGTTTGTTGCCGCAATGAAATAGGGGCTGCTTGCCTTTCAAGCAATAATAAATGTGTAGTCAATGCATGATCATTTCACCCAACTCGCATCAATTGGAACGAGGTGGCAATTAAATCCTGCCCTGCTTGTAAAACTCGACACTGCACCACTCTATCATGCTAATGGGTGAAGTTCCTCCTTATCGATGTCCTCATCTTCCTCCTTGGAAGGTTGCTGCATCTCTCCCAACTTTTCAGAGTCACATGCCATCACATCCCATCTTTGCCTGTTGTAGTTGTGAGGGGCATATTATGTTGACAAAAGCTACTGCATGATGATGTGACCCTCTCATTGTAGTATGTGTGCAATCTATTACAGCCTGAAGCTGCGGGAAGCCAGCAATATTGCACAAGCTGCAGCACTGTCCCTATCATGCAGAAATGAGATCAAGTGGCTGAACCACATGGACAATGGGGGTCCCAGGTCCACCCTCAGTCTGTGCTGGTTTGGCTGAACTCAGGTACAGGTAGAGATGAAACAGTGTGCAGAGGATAAAGGAGAAAAACAAACAGGTTCCCAGTGAGTCCTGCTTAAAAGAAAAGTGCTTATGTAGGGACATTGGCTGATAGAATTTAATGTAAGTTAATTCTGAAACTTTCTTATGATTGGATAATCTGTTTATACTCATAGCTCATTCATGCAGAAAAGCTATTTGGCTGAGATGCTCAAGGATAGTCTCGAGCCATAGAACCAATAACCCAGCATGAGTTTAGAAATTCAGAAGGATAACTAACATCAACAACTATAGTAATGATGTTTTGGTAACATTTGTTTGAACAACCCTTGATTGGGGTTTATCGTTATTGACACTAACTCATCATGAAGACAGTGCTTCTGCTTTAAGTCTGTCTCTTCCAAATATTATTGAGCATTTATTTAATCAACGTGAATTAATTTATTAAAACTGATTGACAAAGTAGACAGAGAAAGGACATTTCCTCATGTGGAGCAATTCAGAATGAGAGGTCGTAGTCTATGGATAGGGTTTAAAACAGAGATGGGGGGAAATTACTTCTCTCAAAGGGTTGTGAATCTGTGGAATTCATTAGCCCAGAGTGCAGGCAATGCTGGGACACTGAGTAAATTTCAGGAGAGAGACAGATGTTTCGTAATGGGATTATGGAGAATAGGTAAGAAATAGAGTTGGGGCCCAGTTAAAATCAACTACGATCTTATCAAATGGTGGAGCAGAGTTATTGGGATGAGTTGCCTACTGCTGCTCCTAGTTCGTATGTTCTAATGTAATTTATTGGACAGGGCTTTGTTTTAGGAAAATGGACGCTTAACTTCTGCAGTTTTCTCAAACGCTGCCGTCTAAGATTTAAGGCTGAATTTTTACAACTCCTACTGTCTTGACACTTTTGTTTAGTCATAGTTGTAGTATCATGTTTTATATCGTTATACTTCTGTTGAGAATGTCCAAATGTAGGCCTTGTCCTTTATTAACCTTTTTTGCTAGGTAAGTTAATTAATATGCAGTCTTTGCAAGATGACAATCTGAGTTGAGTGCAAGATGTTTAAATAAGAGGACCCGGTCTCTCTGTAAAACTCAGGTCTACAAATGTACTAGCCGATGGCATATTTTTCCATTTCCCCATTAGAGATTTCCATGTTCACATGGCCTTGATGCAATTGCATTTTGGGATACATGGTGGCACTTTGCCATTTCAGTTAAGCATCTCCCAGTCCTGTATCTTCCCTAGGAGTCTACCAGCTTTATTTCTTGCTGGAGTGCAGTTCCATGGGTGCTAGATTCACTTACATTGCTCATCCACTCGTTATCCGAACAATCAGAGTTAATGAAAGAATCAGTCTAACTACAATGGTTTGTGAAAACAGCTCACCACCACCAATACCTGCTAGCCCAGCCAGCATTCCAAGAGTGAAAGAAAACAAAATCAATTCTAATTAATGGACCAAACATTTTAACCTAAATGGGAGACTGAATATAACCGTACAAGAGCTCTCGTGCAAAATTGTTCCCACAGTTCACAAAAGGTTAAATAATAAATGTTAGAAAGCTCATGTTATTTCCAGTTGGCCTCAGGCCAATTACATTCTGACTTGTATAATTAGCTAAGGCAGCACTTCATCTCTCTCGCATCACATCCATTTTTTTCAATCTGTAGCCACTTTATTCCCTCCCAAGTAAAAGGATTTCACATTAATGGTGTCACTTGGAGCCTTGTGTGGTATATTTCAATGTTTCAGCATCAACTGTTAAAGAAGCAAGGAGGTATTAGCATGATTAATTGTTTAAAGGTGCACTTTTTTCAACAGAAAAGGATTTGTCAAATTCCTGTTGCTTAAGAGTGAAAAAAGCCAAATGTCCTTTATTTTACACATTTAGATTCATGTGATACTCTCACTCCAAGAGGATTGATTTGTATCATTACTTTATTTTGGTACATAAACATTTTGAAGGGAAAACAATGGCTAGGAATATTTGTTGTCGTAATGCTGAAGGAATCTATTTAATTTTAGAGGATGATTGTGAAAGTTGACAAAGCTGCTGCCTGATTTCCAATAGGATCTTTGCTCCATCATCATAGTCTTTTACATTGTTTGGAGCACAGTGAATTCTCTTTCTACCTACTTTGTCAGACATTATGCTACAAGATCCTTGTGTCCTTTATCCTTAGTGATCAGAGGCAAAAGCATTGAATCCTCAAAATTGCATGTGTGGTGGAGTTTCACGGTCAGTGAAACAGGATGGGATTCAGATGTAAGCCTCTCCACAAATGGCCCACTGTCAATCGCTGTTCTGGCCATGTGTTCAAGACACGAAAGAGCCTCTGGTATTTATGCATCCATGGAAGCACAGATCCTCCTAGATCCTAGGGGTCCCAGCCAAACATGGCTCCTCAGTAAAGGGCAATTCCATTTAAGCATAGCCAAGAGTGGGTTGTTTTTCTTAACCCATCTTAAAACATTTTGCTGCACTTTGGTGTTGTGTTGGACCCACATGGACCTCTTCAAACCAGGAGAAAATTTAAAATAGATTAATGAAGCTTTGAAGGCAAATCAATTCTTGGTCTGGGCTGAATGGACTGTCCTTTATCAAGACAATACAGGTAGTTCTGCTATAACACGTGTTTCGTTAAGGTGAATTGGCTGTAAGGCGGTGATGAATAATGGACACTGTTTGGATAGTGTGAACTTTCTGCTGCACAGGTATAGTGATTTTCTACAGCGATTTCCCTATAATGTGAATTCCTATGGAGATTTCCTATAGTACAATTTTCAATAGTGCAAAGTCACACAAGAACACAACTATAGTGTTATAAGAGAACTACCTGTAGTTGTAATATTATGGTCTACCTTTTTATCACTGCTTTGGGAAGTAGAAGTAACATCCAGCGTTTTCATGCAGAACTTCAGTCGGGTGAGCTCCGTTGTATACGTGTGACATTGGACAGGGGAAATAAGACTCCCTCATACCTTAAACATAACCACTGAAAACTGCCATCTGTAGCTGAACTATATGCCAAAACGTATCAAGTGTTTAAGGAGGTGACAGGAGAGAATTGGAAACCAAGCTGCTCTCATCAAAAGCAATGTCTTTTGGGAGAGACAGTCACAATTTTAAAACAAGAGGTAGGCACCCTCACCCACACCCAAGAGCTATTCAGAAGGTTATTCATTCTATATAATAAAGGCTTTGTGAATAGAGGAATTCCAATTTAACATGTTAGCCAATTAGTTAAATATACAGCAGAGAACATTCTGCACTCGAATGTTGATAATTGATATTGCCTCGTCTTATTACATAAATGGCTGCAAGTTACTTTGACTTTGGCAGATTCAGTTTGGGCCGAAATGAAATAAGGCTGAAAATCTCCAGTGAACTGGCACGCTTGCTCTGACATATGGATCACAACTTTACATTCAAAAATGAATACAGCACCAAGTTATTACTTTACGTAATGAATGGAGCTTTCTATTTTATGATTTTTGTTTAAGTTACAATGATACATCCAGGAAATGGTCACAGATCAGATATTGTTGATTGTACAATGCCACCAGCTTCAAAAGCTTCCTCAATATGAAATTGTTTGGCCATCACCTTAGTCCCAGTTCCAATCTTCTAGATCCTGTAGAAAGCGCATTCCTCATCTTCAGAAAACTGTTTGGAACATTTTCCTACTTTAAATGAACGATTTGAGCCCATGTTATGGTTTTTGAAAGTGTCAGACAAAGCATGCAAACCTTTTGACTTGTTAGACTCCAAGGTTGACAGCTCTGGTTAGTCCATCACTTGTCTTCCCTTCCTGTGAAACAATCTCTGTCTTCCCACCCCAACTGTCAATGTCTTTTACAACTAAAACAAAACTACTCCAAGGAAGCAGCAACTTTAATGATTGTTATGTTGTGATTGCTCTCTCAGTTTGCTCAGAGAAGAATCTCAGAGATTCCAGGAGGCTGCCAGACAATATTGGATGTTTATTAATCATTCTTGATGAGTGGCATCTTTGGCGCCTTGAAGACCTTTGTAATCCTTGCTACCTCTGATTGCAATGGCTTCCCATAGGTACAGAGCATGAAGAGTTTGCAGCTCACACTCACAAAAGTTTCCATTGCTCTCATTTCCTGGAGCAGGTCTTGTGCCTGAAGCCCGTGGTTATACATTGCCACTCCATATCAAGCCTGGAGACCTGGAGTCTCCCTCAATCTTATCAGGAGCCATAGGTAGTTTTGGATGGATTTGCAGGTTCATGATCAATCTGCTTGGTCATGTTGTGAACACACTTTTCATGGCCGTCAAGTGGGATTCAGAATTGGACTTTCCAGCTCAGAGTTAAGGATACGACCAACTACATCACAAGACCTACTTTTCCTACCTCTGCCCTTGCCTCAAACTACTATTGTTGCATGTTCATCCATGCCCCCTGTTAGTGCAGAATGCAATTCCTCCACTACTCTTTACATCAGGTTGATATAAATGATATCACTCGCAAAATTCTGTTGACCATGCTTATCCTGGCTGATTCCCCGTTGCTTTCTGCTCAAAGACTACCCATTACTATATGCACCTATTTCAAAATTCTTCCATTACCTCACCTTGCCTCTCCCCAACCCTGCTGTTCCTTCTATCTCTATTCAACTTTCAGTAGTTTTAACCCTGCACTCTGATCTTGCAGAGCCTTGCTAGCTTTCTCCTCTACTTTCAAGATCTCCTCAAGCACTACTTTGCACTTGTGAATGGGCTGAATCCTTTGTCCTTCATTTCTCAGTTTCCGATTGCTTTTCATTGTGACGTACTTTGAGACATTATATTCCATGAAAGATGTTGTGATGTGTAAATTGATGCTGGTTTTATACTCCTTGGCTCCATACCATTGGAGATCTGCAAGATCTGCAGGTTTGAATGATTGTTATTATTCATTTACATCCTGCTTGTGACATTCAAACAAATGGAATACAAGCTGAAAATGCAAAAGCAATAAATATAATGATTAATTCTAATAAACGAAAAAAAAGCAATTTCTGTGTCATCAGCTAAATCAAGACTAATGGCTCTTTCGCAGTGACGACAGAGATATCATCCCATCTTCAGGATTAGGATGAAATTGCAAAGCTGTTACTTCTATTCTTACGTGAATCCCAACCTGAGTTAGTAGTGTGACAATTATCCAGGAGATTCATTATCTTAAGAAGTTGTTACTGATTGTCCCTGTGGCTGTTTTTTTGAGCTATGTTGCCTTTCTTACTGGACAGTGTGATTGTGGTCCGATGTCATGCAGAACTCAGGGACTATCTTCCTGATAGAATGGGAAGCACAACCCAGATCTCTTAACGACTCTCTTCACGGTGATAATAGTGGAGTTGGAAACAGGATTGCATTTACTTTTAATTCATTCAGGAGAGCTGGGCATCATTCGCAAAATTAACATTATTGCTGAACCTTAATTTCTCTTGATAAGTGCTGGTGAACCACTTTCTTGAGTACAACTGAGTGACTGGTTAGGCCATCTCTGAGGCCATTTAGGAAACAAATACATTTGCTGTACACCTGAAATTATATACTGGCCAGACCAGGTAAGCATGCCAGGTTGCCTTCCCAAAAGGCATTAGTGAATCAGATGGATACCAGATGGCAATCTAGTTGTTCCCTGCCCAGCATCACTAATATAGCTTTTGATTCAATCCACAAGGCACAAGTCAGGAGTGTGATGGAATACTGCCCCCCATGCCTGGATGAGTGCAGCTACATCAGCACTTAAGAGGCTTGACACCATCTAGGACAAAGCAGCCCACTTGATTGGCACCACATCCAGAAGCATTCACTCCCTCCATCATTGAAGTTCAGTAGCAGCAGTATACTATCTCCAAAATCCACTGCATTAATTCACCAAAGATCCTTAAACAGCACCTTCCAATCCCATGACCACTTCCATCTAGAAGGACAAGGGCAGCAGGCACATGTTCTCCTCCAAGCCAATCACCAAGCTGACTTGGAAATATATTGCTGCCCCTTCACTGTCACTGGGTTAAAACCCTGGAATTCCCTCCCTCATGGCATTGTGGGTCAACCTACAGCAGGTGGACTGTAACAGTTCAAGAAGTTCCCTTCTCAAGGGCAACTAGGGACAGGCAATAAATGCTGACCAGCCAGTGATGCCTACATCCCACAATCTAAAAGAACTGCTTACCTAAATAATTTATTCCCTCTCTCACCTTACCCCACTCCCAGAGAATACTGTGTTTGGCTCATAGTTGGTTTAATCCTCTGGTTGGGGTCCAGCACCTCGCAAGTGATGGGCCTGAGGCCTGGAGATGCCCTCCTGGTAGCCAACAGCTTAGGTAGGCGGGAGTGTGCCCTCCTGGTAGCAGATGGTTCGGGAGAGTGGGGGTCCTTCACCCCGTCTGCTTGCACACAAGAGCTGCTGCTGCAGATCATTCAACGGCAGAGATTCCTCCTACCACAGCCTGTCGAATATCTATCTTTTACCTTAAGTCTGAAAACCATGGAGAGAAGATATCTTCAGTTTTAGAGCGCCTTTCCCTCACTGACTTGCTGTGGTATTCTGCTGGTATTTGGAGGCTGGTGCATTGGTCCTCCAGCTTTGAGACCATCCTTTGCTAATTAATTCACCAGTGCAAGGAACAATTGCAGGTAAGTGAGATAACAAGGTGTAGAGTTGGATGAACACAGCAGGCCAAGCAGCATCAGAGGAGCAGGAAGGCTGACGTTTCGGGTCTAGGCCCGAAAC
>JAHRHZ010000067.1:1985506-2012100 GCA_024137785.1 Ginglymostoma cirratum | reverse complement strand
GTTTCGGGCCTAGACCCGAAACGTCAGCCTTCCTGCTCCTCTGATGCTGCTTGGCCTGCTGTGTTCATCCAACTCTACACCTTGTTATCACAGATTCTCCAGTATCTGCAGTTCCTACTATCTCTGAAACAATTGCAGGTAAGTGACTGTTTCCTATATAAGGGAAGTGCCCAAATCAATGAAGAAGACAAGGTGTTAATTAAGTTAATAGCAATTGCTTTGAAGAAAATGTACTAACCCCAGCATTTGAATAGGTGCCAAAATGTACTAGACGAAGAAGTGCTGGATTTTGAAGGACTTTGGTAGGTGGCCAAACAGCTGTGACAAAAGCAGACAGGAGAACTGTTTGAACCATAAGAATTCAGGAAAGAAACAATATAAGCAAAATTGATCAGACTTGTTTCTGTGGACATACGATGAACAAAGATAGTCTGTCTGGCAAATTATGAGGCAACACACATATATTAAAAAAGGAGACATGGACAAATGTGGTCATCTCAAGACACAACAGGGTCGAGGCAAGACAATATAAAGGAATTATACTGCATTTTAGGTATAGTTTTCTTTAAATATATTTTATTGAACATCCATTTTTAAAGTAGGTTTAAACATTTATGTATAAACTTAAACTAGAGCAATCATGTTATACTACCTTTGATATTCCATGGTACATTGTTCATTGTACCTATCACCACCCCACCTACTTTTCCCCAGCCCCACCCATCCTCCCTCCTACCTCCTTGACCTGACACAACCTGTCCATCTTCTCTTCCACCTATCTGCCCCATCCATCCCATTGACCAATCCTCGCCATTCCCTACCTGCACTCACCTATCACCATCCCACCTAATTCCCCCAGCCCCACCTCTCCTCTCTCTATTTATTTCCCAGCTCGCTTCCCCCTCCCCAGTTCTGATGAAGGGTCCCGACCTGAAACGTCAGCTTTTCTGCTCCTCTGATGCTGCCTGACCTGCTGTGTTCGTCCAGCTCCACACTGTGTTGTCTAATTTAGAATTGATTCTTACAATAAATATTTAGAAACAATTATGTAAGTGTTGTAATCTCACACCTTTAATCATTAGGTATACCGAACTTGAGTATTTCTGCAAAAAGACATGAAATAAGACTTTGTTAAAACTTCTCGTCTTGCATTCATCAGGACATGTGATATGATTACCAACAAAGTGAAGCAAAGGTAGAGTCAGATACATTAGGGGCATTTAAGCGACTCTTGGACAGGCGCATGGGTGATTGTATAATGAAGGGTATGCAGGTTAATTTTGATCTTAGAGTAGGATAATAGGTCGGCACAATATCATGGGCCGAAGGGCCTGTGCTGTGCTATACTGTTCTATGTTCTATGTTCAAACAGCATTACTGTACGAGCAGTAAGTACTGATTGGCTGGCAAGTGGACTGCCAGGCTTTGTTCAGATTTCAAACCCAGCAGTCTCTGTGGCAATGCCTCAACCAATCAGCGTCCAATTGCCAACCAATCAGCAATCTTTTCTAACAGTGTATATGTTGGCTTTCTGCATTAATTATATTTCTTATTAGCATTCTAATATTGTTAAATGTGAATAAAAAGGTTGGTTTCTGCTATAATATACCTGTCGATATATTCTAGAGTGAGAGAACTTTCCTGGTTTGAAAACTCCTGGGGAAAGGACATTTCATTCCAAGACTCAGTCTATAGCTGGCAAAGTTGACCAAGTTCCTTTAATGATTTGAAACTTCTTTCAGTTAAAGTTTTAAGCTGACTTTGTGATTGACTGGAGGGTAGATGTATCTTTCCAATGGCTGGGGTAAAGATAGTAGAACCATTAACACCTACACAGTGAAGCTCCTGACCACTATTTGAGGTTGGTTTAGAAGCTCGCAGGAAAAGTCTTGCTCTAATTCTGCAGGTGACTCAGTAGGTAAAGACATGACTGTGTTGTTAAACAATAAGAACAGGAAAGTTCTTGCTTTAATCCAAAGTTATCTGATTTAACTAAGGTAACAGTTGAACCACATAAGGAGGGGGATATCAATCCAAATTCTCAGTGGCCTCTCCTGTCATTGTCATGATTTTGTCCTTTTGTTCTGAAGTGTCTATATCTCAACTGACTCTCGAAACTTGAGCTTTGCTGTGGTATCCATTGCTGACATAGGGCCTGTTGTAGAGAATACACTGATTGTCCCCCTCTCCTGATGATATTCCATAAAGGTAAAATTGATCTTTACCAAACTAAACTTGCATCGTTTACAAAACATAAGTGAGTAATGGCCTCGATTGCTGCTCAAGTGCTTGCATCTCCAATGCAATAGGTTAAATGTTTCTACAAAATTATACCTTTCATCCTTTCTCTATACGGATCCTGTCAGACATTCTTGAAACACTGATTTCATGTTGTCACTGACAGACTGTTGAATGTCTATTAATAACAAGGCTCTCTATATATATTGCTGTAGTTGCTTCTGTCATATTATAAACTTCCGAGGTAAAGTGCATTAATAATACAATCATTTTTCTCTTAAAATTTTTAAAAGGAGCAAGTCTTTTAAAGAATGTTGCTTCCTACCACTGGCATGTTGCTTGAATTAGAATTGCACAAGAGAGCTGTTTTATGAATAATACCAATTTTTGGTAGCTTCTGAGATTTATGGAGCTGTCCTGATCCTAGTGATAGAAATATTGGACAAGTCAGAGTGAAACCTGGCTTAATAGGCTATTGGCTAAATCTTATGTTTTTTTTTTGGTTAAGTTCAGATTATGTTAAGTGTTGCGGAGGGTTTTTCAACAAGCCTAACATGTCTCCATTGCCTGTCTTATCAAAGTAACCTAATTAATTACATGCCATGCCCCTCTGGCCTGTCTCACATCCGATTTCCACCCATCTTACCATTGGCCGTTCCTGGAAAAACTCACTACCTAACAGATATCCTGGAATTGACCAGCATCCATTGCAGCTGTGCTATCTTCAAAAGCCCATTGTGCACCCAGACAAGCACGGCCAGCTACAAGCACGGCCAATGTGAAGCTGGCCTGCATGGTTCCTGATGTCTGCCCTGGAGAGATGGAAACAGAGGGATTTTGGAGCCCCACTATGCAGACAAAGACACGGAGGTCTTGTTGGGACATCCCTAGGATCTATTTAAGAATATCAGAAATATGAGCAGGAGTAGGCCACCTCGCTCATTGAGCCTCCTCTGCCATTCAATAAGATCATGGTTGATTTTTTTTTCGTGGAATCAGCTCCACTTACCTGCCTGTTAACCATAACCCTTAATTCCTTTACTGTTCAAAATCTACCTATCTTTGTCTTAAAGAGGTTCAATCGGGTACTCTCAACTGCTTTGATAGAAACCAAAAGAACTGTGGATGCTGTAAATCAGGAACAAAAACAGAAGTTGCTGGAAAAGGTCAGCAGGTCTGGCAGCACCTGTGAAGAAAAATATCAGAATTAACGTTTCAGTTCCAGTGACCCTTCCTCAGAACCCTCAATTGCTGTACTCGACAGGGCATTCCATTGATTAACAACCCTTTGGGTGAAGATGTTCCTCCACAGTGTGGTTCTAAACCTGCTTACCATTATTTTGAGCCTATGCCGTCTGGTTCTAGTTTCACCTACCAGTGGAAACAACCTCCCTGCTTCTATCATATCTATTCCCTTCATCATTTTATGTTTCTATAAGAACACCCTTATTCTTATAAATTCCAATGAGTATGGTCCCAGTATACTCAATCTCTCCCCATAAACCAACACTCTCAACTCCAGCATCAACCTAGTGCAACTCCTCTGCACCCCCTCCAGTGCCAGTACATCCTTTTGAAAGTAAGGAGACCAGAACTGTACGCAGTACTCCAGGTGTAGCCTCACCAGCACCCTATACCGCTGCAACATAACCCATCCCCGTGGGATTGTCTGTCCTTTCAAGTCTGGCAGGAGACATAGAACATAGAACATAGAACAATACAGCGGAGAACAGGCCCTTCGGCCCTCGATGTTGCGCTGACCTGTGAACTAATCTAAGCCCACCCTCTACACTATCCCATCATCATCCATATGCTTATCCAAGGACTGTTTAAATGCCCCTAATGTGGCTGAGTTAACTACATTGGTAGGCAGGGTATTCCACATCCTTACCACTCTCTGAGTAAAGAACATGCCTCTGACATCTGTCTTAAATCTATCACCCCTCAATTTGCAGCTATGCCCCCACGTACTAGCCGACATCATCATCCTAGGAAAAAGACTCTCACTGTCCACCCTATCTAATCCTCTGATCATTTTGTATGTCTCTATTAAATCCCCTCTTAGCCTTCTTCTCTCCAATAGAACAGACCTAAGTCCCTCAGCCTTTCCTCATATGACCTTTGCTCCAGACCAGGCAACATCCTGGTAAATCTCCTCTGCACCTTTTCCAATGCTTCCACATCCTTCCTGTAATGGGGCGACCAGAACTGCACGCAATATTCCAAGTGAGGCCGCACTAGCGTTTTGTACAGTTGCAGCATGACATCATGGCTCCGGAGCTCAATCCCTCTACCAATGAAACCTAACACACCGTATGCCTTCTTAACAGCACTATCAACCTGGGTGGCAACTTTCAGAGATCTATGTACCTGGACACCAAGATCCCTCTGCACATCCACACTACCAAGAATCTTTCCATTGACCCAGTATTCTGCCTTCCTATTATTCTTCCCAAAGTGCATTACCTCACATTTATCTGCATTGAACTCCATTTGCCACCTTTCAGCCCAGTTTATCCAAGTCTCCCTGCAACCTGCAACATTCTTCCACACTGTCCACCACTCCACCGACTTTAGTGTCATCTGCAAACTTACTAACCCATCCACCTATGTCAGTGTCCAAGTCATTTATAAAAATGACAAACAGCAGTGGTCCCAAAACAGATCCTTGTGGCACACCACTAGTAACCGGACTCCAGGCTGAATATTTCCCATCAACCACCACTCTTTGCCTTCTTTCAGAAAGCCAGTTTCTAATCCAAACTGCTAAATCTCCCTCAATCCCATGCCTCCGCATTTTCTCCAATAGCCTACCATGTGGAACCTTATCAAAGGCTTTACTGAAGTCCATGTACACCACGTCAACTGCCCTACCCTCATCCACATGCTTGGTCACCTTCTCAAAAAACTCAGTGAGGTTTGTGAGACACGACCTGCCCTTGATGAATCCATGTTGACTATCTCCAATCAAGTTGTTGCTTGCTAGATGATTATAAATCCTATCTCTTATGATCCTTTCCAAAACTTTTCCTACAACAGATGTAAGACATGCCATTGTTCTACCATTCTCAGATTCTGATCACTGAACTATCAACATCTTTTCTCCACCAGCACCCTACATCCTCCACACTTCACTTCAACTCTGATGAAGAGTCATCTAGACTCGAAACGCTAGCTCGCTCTTTCTCCATGGATGCTGTCTGACCCTCTGTGATTTCCAGCATTGGTTGTTTTCAGTCCAGCATAACCTCCCTGTTTTTAAAGCCTATCCCGCTGTCAATATTCCATTTGCCTTCTTACTTACCTGCTGCATCTGCAAACCAACATTTTATGATTGATGCACAAGGACACTTGGGTCATTCTGCACAGCACTGCAAATTTTCACTGTCTATAGTGGAAGCCATGACACCAGACCATGGCTGCCTGGTCCCTGCGGGTTAAAGTATTCCTAGCTGTCTGTGGCAATGCCCAGCACTGTAAGAAGAAGGTCAATGTTCGTCTCTGTTTTGCCAGAGCATTTTTCACCGTCTTCTCTCTGATATCTCCCTCTCACTGCCCACCTCCACCAAAGCTCATTCTCTATCACTCCCGCTGTTGCCTGTAACAGCAACCTCATGGGCTTTCACCCATCCCAATCCCTGATGCTACTAACCCTGTGTGCCCTCTGCACTGCCCACTCACTCACTCAGGGCACCTCATCTCCAGCAGTAATGGCTGTGCCACTTACTTTCATCTGCAGTAATACCTGCCTCTTTCTCATTCCATGAGGTAAACAGCCCACAATAGGGCAGAAAGAGTTCAGCCAGATGGTTGCTACCCACCATTTGACTCCATCCTTTATGAGGAGAGGCCCCCCCAACCCTAACTGCTCTGAGTCAGTCCTATACCTGGACTGGTATAGAGGCTGTCCTCAACTTACTGTGCAGGGAACGTTTGGGTGCAGGTGCAGTAAGACTGCAGTTATATGAGCCTGGTACCTCTGGCTGAGGGGCCAATGTGTAAAAAAGCAACGCAAGGCAGGAATGCTGTAAGTGTTCAAGCAGGTTCAAAGTAACCTATGGGCTAACAGCATCATTACAATGATCAGAGGAGTGGGAAAGTTGACATTTTGGGTCAGGACCTGGCAGGAGACACACCATTGTTCTGCCATTCTCACATTCCGATCCCTTAATCTGAAATATCAACACCGTTTCTCCACCAGCACCCTACACCCTCCACGCTTCACTTCAGCTCTGATGAAGAGTCATCAACGAAACGTTGGCTTGTTCTCTCTCCATGGATGCTGTCAGGACCTGACCCGAAACGTCAACTTTTCTGCTCCTCTGATGCTGCCTGGCCTGATGTGTTCCTCTTGCTCCATACTTTGTTATCTCTGGCTCCAGCATCTACAGTTTTGTAATCATTACAATGAGAGATGCTGGGCCAGTCCAATGCGCAGCATTGAAATTAGAAGCACCTGGTAAATGGATCAGAGAAGTGCCAGAGGCTCTTTAGAGGCTGGCATGTTAGATAGCAATATCTGTCAATGCGGGATACCTTCTGCATTCACTTGATGCTTTTTCTGTAATGTTTCTTCCTGAGACCCTTAAAGAAATTGCTAACAGTCCTCATTTGTTTCTTAACAAGGGTTCTTTAAACTTTTTCTCCACAGCCTGCTTGAGGAGCTTCTCACTTGCTGACAGTAAGCCTCTCAGGAAATCTTTTCTTCTGCCCGTATTATTTTGGATACTGCTAGAGTGCACCATTGATGTCATAGGCAGTTGCTTTCTCTGAATGTCTCATTTCTTTCTGGGTGCTTTTGTCTTTTTAAAAGAACTTGGTTCTTTCTCTGTCTCCCTGTGTCATAGGACACCTTGCTTCAAGCATCAGATAAGTTTTGTTCTTTTTCTTCTAAGGCACTGAAATATTCACATCACTGTTTTAAAAATTTCACTTAAATACATGTAAATGAATTTCCAGACAACCCCATGCCACTTACAACAGAAAAATGAAACTATAATTGTGTCTCTCCTTCACACAACAATATAGATACATAAGTCAAATTTAATACTATACATAGTTTTGTCAGGTTTGGAACCCAAGTTTCCAAATTATAATACATTGTGAACCTACATCACAGATCCAAGGTGCCGAAGGTAAAATTGCCAAACACTTGATTGAAAACTGCTCTTTGGTAAATTGGCAGGCTTTTGGAATAAGCCTAGAGCACGAAGGTTCAAAATCGTGCTGATTAACATCGTGTGTCTGAAAGCTTAGTGTGTCAAAAATACTTGCTGTTGGATTTTGTCAATCCCAAAGAATTGCATTTTATTTACATACATCCATTCTATTAAATTCCAGCGTTCAATGGCATAGTTTGGCCAGATTCTCAACATTTATGAAATATTCCAATTATGTCACCAAATTCATCATTCACCATCCATTGACCAGTTGGTTATTACATTTTTCATTTTCATGCTATAATTATTTTAGAAATTATTTTAAAGGGGCAACAAGTAGAGGAAAGACTTACATTTATATCACACTTCTCACCTCCAGGGCATCCCAAAGTATTTCACAGCCACTGAACTGCTTTTGAAATGTAGTCACTTATTTTGAAGACAAAAACACAACAGCCGATTTGTGCGCAACAAGGTCTCATGATCGATAAATGAGATAAATGAGCCAGTTAGTCGGAAGAAAGCTAGAGCTTCCCTGGTGGTTCAGTGAGTTTATTCAGCGAGTAGTTCAACACACGGGTGAGAAAGGTCCCAGATTAATAGGAAACATGTTGACATTGGCCTGCACTTCAATGACATTGATAGACTATGTGGTGGAAGCTTTTGAATACCAATGCCAACTTATGACTGGTTGTCTATGGTGAATAAATATGTTTCTATTCTGTTTCATGGGCTTCTGAATTTACAACTGTTTTGGGAATCACTTTCTGCAAAGTTGTTTAGTTATCATTAAAGGCACTGGATTGCACAATATCAGAAGTCATGTTCTGTTTTTAATCACTTGGGATTTTGACATTTCCAGTGTTTTGCAGGTTACATCAAATAATTTGCTTTTCCAACAAGAACTCAAATCTTGATCAGACCTTGCTTATGATCTATCCATTTTCTGTTTGTTGACGACATAATTCAATTATTAGATAGATGAGTGTGGAATTAAATATTTCACCACAATGTATCCTTTAATGAACATTACTATCAAAAAGAAATGCATTTGGCTCTACATTCCTATGACAAGGACAGAATATACCAGTCATAGAGTCATACAGCATAGAAACAGTCCCTTCGGCCCATCATGTCGGTGCTGGCCAACAAACACCGAACTACACTAATCCTATTTACCTGCACTTGGTAATACACAAAGGGTTAGTCAGTATTTTTCAACATAAAATTTGACCTACAGTGCAACTCCATCTGTAAATCTCAGCTCGTCCAATATTGCATTGCTTTTATCCTGTCTCACCTGATGTCCTACTCACTTGCCACACAGTCTTTTTGACCCATATTGGTTCCCGCCTCCTCAAGCCTCAAATTTAAATGCTGCCTTCTGTTCAAGTCCAACTATTGCTTTTCCACTGCCTCATAACTGATGATCTCGATAAGACCCTCTGTAAAACTCTGTATTCTTTGACTTTGGCCTCTTGTGTATCCACCTTCCTTCACGCTATTGGTGGTTGTGCATGCAATTGCTTGGGTTCTGCATTCTTGAAGTCTTAAAACGTTTCACTTTTTCTCAAAGTCCTCCAGAAAGACGTTGCTTTGTTCCAGCTTATCCTTAATAATGTACTAATCAGTACAAATTACCCACAGAAACAGAGGAACTTGTGTTGCTCTCATTGATGTTCCTAACTGCTTTCCTCGCACTTGAGATGAGCAACCACTCTCTGCTTCCACTTTCTGCCTGACTATAAGCCAACTTCAATATTCTTACATTATTTTGCCCAACACATTTTCAATGGATCCTCAAGGTCAGGAAACTGCTGTTTGAGAACAGTAGGCAAGGTCAGGAATCACACGACTCCAGGTTATAGTCTAACAGGTTTATTGAAAAACACAAGCTTTCGGAGTCTTATTCCTTCTTCAGTTGTTAGTGAAAGAGGTAGCATCAGACACAGAATTTATAAGTAAAAGATCAAAGGGTCGCAGCACTGCTGAGGGTGTACTAAACAAACCTAAGATGCTGTTAAATCTTTAATCAATTTGAAGATTTTAATTGATTAATACGTATATGTAAAACCCCAAATTCCTGTGGTCACTGTCCATTACACTTGGGATCACGTGCACAGCAGATATTCATGTGACTCAGCTGACGTAGTCTATCTCATATGCTGCAGGCAAGGATGCCCCGAGGCATGGTATGTTGGTGAGACTGTGCTGACACTATAACAACTGATGAATGGACACCACGAAACAATCGCCAGACAGGACTGTTCCCTCCCAGTGGGGGATCATATCCATGGTCAAGGACATTCGGCCTTGGATCTTCAGCTGAACTTCCTCTAAGGCAGATTTTGGGATACACAACAACGCAGAGTCGCTAAGCAGAGGCTGGTAGCCAAGTTTGGTACCCATGAGGACAGCCTCAACCAGGATCTTGGGTTCATGATGTGCTACAGGTTACCCCCACCACACTATACACTCTCACACACACACACACACACACACACACACACACATACACACTCACTCCCTGTCTCACTCTTCCTCACACACACACTCTCTCTCACTCTCCCTTACACACACACGCAAGCACGCATGCACGTGCGCACACACGCACGCACACTCTCACTCTCCCTCACACACACACACACACAAACATGTGAATCTATGGAATGAATTTGTATTTGCAGATACATTCTATTTTGTTCAAAAAGCACACAATTTAGAGACAGTCAATGTGGTGTTTTATAAATTCCTACTTTAGAAATAAAACCAGTCTAACTCCAAGCCAAAACACAAACAGATTACAAACAAGGCCTCACACCTAACATGCATTGTTTGACCTAAAATGTCACCTTGTCTTTACACTGATAAAACCTTTAGTTCTCGCAGGACAGTGACGTCAAAGGAATTTGGGGGTTTATATATACATATTAATCAATTAAAACCTTTGAACTGATTAAAGATTTAACAGCATCTTAGGTTTGTTTAGTACATCCTCAACAATCCTATGATATATTACTTATAAATTCTGTGTCTGATGCTACCTCTCTCACTAACAACTGAAGAAGGGGTAAGACTCCGAAAGCTTGTGTTTTCAATGAACCTGTTGGATTATAACCTGGTGTCGTGTGATTTCTGACCTTGTCCATCCCAGTCCAATACCGGCACCTCCACATCATGAGAACAGTAGGAACAGTGATAGGAAATTGGGAAACATGAAAGCACTGGAGTGTTGGGGTGACTGGGACAGGAGAGGGGGAGCATATTGTACAACTTGCTTTCTTTTGCTGATATTTGCAGCTATACACTGAGCATGGTAAATAAGAATTAAGATAGGAAACAAGCTTCTTCGTGACAGCATCAGAAAACAGGTGAAGCTACACATTTAGCTAGGAAATGAGGATTGATTTGATTGCAGATTGCATTTCTCATTGCCCTTAAGAACTGAATGCTAAATCTCGTCTCCACTCATATACTTCAATATTTGCCAGATTAGTTAAGGACTTATGACTATAACTGTAGATGACAAATATCCGACTAACATAATTGTGATTATAGAAGACTGTCTTAGTTTCACACTCAAAGACTTGACTCAGAAATGATGCAGGCAAACAGAAGTAAATTATCAAATTATTTTGACTTTTGACTGTTTACCTTAACCTCCGTGAAGATTGATATCTATTCACAAGGGTAGATATATTTATTGCCAGTAAGTTAATGTTTTCACAGTCACATGTTCCCAATATCTATTGATTTTCACTTATTTCTAGTTGACCTTAGAGAACACATCATTCCCCATATGAATGGCTAGCCTCGAATTTTCTGTACCAAGTGATTAGATTTCCATAAAATTCCTGATGGCCCAGCAAATGAACTTATAACTTCTGGCAACACTGCAATACACAGCCTAGATGATCACAACTTTGATTCCAGGCTGAAATGAGCTGCAGCTCTGCTATAATTCATCACAGCAACCTTGGGGTGTTGGGAGAAATCATCCAGGCTTGTCAGCGCTGAATATCATCCTGTAACTCCTGTTGTGTCCATCTGTGAATGAGCAGAGGATCACGCTTGGCTGACTCAACTCAAATAGTGCATACACTTGCTGTCTCCTCACTTCTGTGTGATGTGCTCTATCTGACTACAGTATGGATTTTCCACTAGGCAAACTCAGCTGGAAGTGCCACAATCCCCAAACCAATGTCATTTAAAAAGATGCTCAAATTCCCAGCTGTTGATTGGAAAGATCACATGATAAGATTTCAAAGTTCAAGCTAAAAGCCACAACAATTGTCCAATACTTAGTGGAGAACTTATTATACTTCAGACAGAGAAAGATTCCCCTGCCATGGATATTCTATTTGAGAACCAGTCCAAAGATATTTTCCACTCCAAATGCTTCCTTTCCCTCTTCCCAACTGGGTAATGTCTAATCCCAGAACAGACTTTCACTGTGAGGGTTACACTGGAGAATCCTTTTCTCTAGACCTGACTAGGCAAACCTTCTTTTAAAATGTCACAGACTCTGTCTCTATCATCCACCTGCACTTTGCATAGTTAAATCCAAGATCAACATTTCCTCTTCTTCAACTGTCTTTATCTCCTGTTTCACTTGCTCTCTCCCTTTGTCTCTCTCTCTCTCTTCTTCCCCCCATCTCTCTCTCTCTCTCTCTCTCACTCTCTCAGATTCTTACAGACTGAATTTGGGCCTGTGCGTTTCAGGGATCTCTTAGAAGCCTTGTAACTCGATGTCATGATGGTGTCCCATGAGTTCTTCTCTTCTCAAAACCCACCCCTATGTCAATATGAATCACATGGATCTTGTACCCGGGTAGAAATTCTCATTAGCTATCCACTAGATCTTAAACTCCATTCTATCTTGGATTTAAGTAGACAGTTGAAAATATAATTTATAAAACCTAATATTCTTAAAATCTCCCTGTGAGGCTTGGAGATTAACAATCTACCCACAGTCAACACAACTGCTCTTGCTGTTGCCTACAGGTATGAAGGTTCAGTGTCTTCATCCAAGTAAGACAGTAATACTCCCTTTATCCTTTAACAACCAAACATACTCAGAAATGGGTGCAGAAAGGAATGTACATTTTATGTAAATTAGTTACACAAAACATCTTTGTGACACGAACCAAAGTGATGAAGCCTCACACTATAATAAAGATGAAGATTCTATGATTATGTTTTGGGACTGTCTTATTAATTTAAGATAAAATGGAAGAATGAAGGGGTTCTAAGGCTTCATTGCTTTGGTTCATGTGGCTTTGTGCTTTGTTGAAAACAGCACGGTGGCTCAGTGGTTAGCACTGCAGCCTCACAGCGCCAGGGACCTGGGTTTGATTCCAACCTCAGGTGACTGTCTGTGTGGAGTTTGCACATTCTCCTCGTGTCTGTGTGGGTTTCCTCCCACAGTCCAAAGATGTGCAGGCTAGGTGGATTGGCCATGCTAAATTGCCCATAGTGTTCTGGGGTGTGTGGGTTATAGGGGGATGGGTCTGGGTGGGATGCTCCAAGGGTCGGTGTGGACTTGTTGGGCCAAAGGGCCTGTTTCTACACTGTAGGGATTCTAATTCTAAAAAAAAATGTTTTATGTCACTGCAATTTATAAATGCTTAAAATGAATTATGTTGGTAAAGGTATTCTGAAGAAAGCAATATAAATTTGGGTGGTTTTCACTTTTAATCAGTCTGAGATGGGAAAACATAATAAATGTGGACAACAATGTGATATATAATTGAAAGCTCAAACTGTGTGCCTTCTCCAGGAAGCCATTTTCAGAGGCACCTAACAGCCTCCAGAACGTCCCCCAAACATTTGCGCTTAAGCTAAGATAATAAGTACCAATGAATGATTTAGCAGTGGGTGGAAAGGATCCCAGCATTGGACAATCCTTTCCACAACCAATTCAGAGCATGTTTGAAACAGGGCTTGTTGTGTCTGTAAATGGGTGTTTCTCAGGACAAACAATTTGTACTATTATAATTTTGCAAATATTTAGCCCAAATGTTCTCCCTTCATTGGTGTTGGTTGAATGCAATACATGAATGGCAGAATGATAAAGTGCACATTTTCTTAAAATCTACCTTTCACTATCAGGATAATTACAATTTAGATTAATCCTAAAAACCATTTGAACTCTTTCATTGCATTCTGCTTAGCAACCTAATTCAGTAGTCCTACTTATGTACTAGAGTTGTGGTTGAAGATAAACATGTTATTTCTGGATGATTCATTTAAAGCAGTTCGATTTGCCCAAATCTTCCTTACAGATGATGTGAGATACTGGTGTTGGGAGCACAACAAAGAGCTACAACTCAACCTAACAATTTCTACTTGAAGCTGTTGCAATTCTCCAGTCGTGATGTTCAAAGCATTGGCATTCTTTTAACTTAAAGTTATTCATCTGTTTTGTGAACAACCAGAGTACATCGAATACATAATATAATGGCATTCTTTCTGCTGTATCACAAAATCCCATCATATTGTGTAATCTCTCATCCTGATGCATAAATATTTAGCAGCCAATTATCTTCAGAATTGTATCGTCTGTAAAGTTGGACTGGAAACACTTGTAGTCAAATATTAAACATTGATTAATAAGAAACATTTAATTATTACAAAGATATATTCTGATTTTCTGACCAAGGATAACTGATCAATATAATTTCCATTGAAACAAATTATAGAACCATAGGCTGTTTATTTTGTTTTATTTTCCTGAAGGTAGTTCACATATTTAATTTAGATGTAGTGAGTAGATCACAAAGTGATAGAGCAGGGTCGTTCTCACAGCCAAGTAGAATTTGCAGCATAGGAGTGGGCCATTTGACTTAACTGGTCCATGCCCGCAAAGTCACTAAAACTGAATTCTACACCAAATGCATTTTCTCGAGCCTCTCCTCTCTCGATTTGAAATTTCCTGAAAAGTTGCACATGCAAGGGTCCATTTGGGAATCAGGCAATCTCTTGGCACTAGATTGCAAAACAACATGTCATTATCATAGCATCAAAGGACACGACATGGTCAGGACAATAAGTTTACAATCCTAAACCTGTTATGAGGAAGAGGTGGAGGATATAAGTTTTCGATTTCTGATAAAGAAGGAGGAAAAGATGAAATTCTAGGCGCGAAGTAAAGGGTTAACCATACCTTTACTCAAGTAACAGCTACTGAGAATGTACACTAAACATATGCCGTTGGGGCTATTGAGCTGCTCCACCATTAAATAAGGCTATGCCTGACCTGTTTATTTTTCAAATTTCACTTACCATCTACTCCTGATAACTTTAGATTCCCTTATACCAGAATCTATCTACCTCCACCATACAAATATTTAATGACTTCACCTCCACCACCTCCTGAAGCAGACAGTTCCAAAGTTACACAATTCTAAAGATCTAGAACATGTGCACGAGGAGCTATGCCATGATGGTGTTAGAACAAGATAGAACTGGGACCCAAGTAGGATATCAACAGATTCTCTCCTGTCCTCTCTAGTGTACTGCATTATGTTCAATAAAAACAGTTAATGTTCCCCTGCCTGAGTGCAGATCTGATATTGCTACATGGTGGAGTCCCTTCCCAGATCCAGGACACCCATTTTTTCAATTGCGTACTCAAAACATGTATAAACACAAACTAATTGAAGAGTACATTAACATAAATAACACAGGAAGATAAATTCTATGTTGAGAAGATGGTTCACTGGTGGAGGAATTTCAAACTACAGGACATAGTTACAGAATAAGAGGACATTCACTTACACCTAAGGTCATAGAATCATGTTCAAAGAAGAGGCCCTTCAGTCCATCAAGTCTGTACCACTGAAACTGCACTACAATCTACACTAGTCCCACTTTCCCAGTGTTATGACATGTCAAGTGCTCAGCCAAGTACTTTTTAAAAGTTGTGAGGTTTCCCTCGTCAACTACCCCCTCCTAGATGCAAATGAATGACTTCTTCTAGGGGGTAATGAATGTCTGGAATTCTCTACCCGGAGAGTTATGGAGGCTGGATCGCTCAAAGTATTTAAAGAGGAGGTAGACAGATTTTTGAAATTTCGGGGTGTGGAGGGTTATGATGAGCTGGCCCAAAAGAGGAGTAAAGGCCTGAGGCAAATCAGCCATGACCTCATTAAGTCATTGCACAGGCTTGAGGGGCTGAATGGCCTGCTCCTGCTCTTATGTTTTATATGTTTATGTATAAGGGCATTGGCTGCAAACTGACTAGAATTGATTAGGATGTTCCTACCTTACTCCAACCTTGCCTCCCTCCACCATTCCCATCAAGTATCATGCCTGTATCATCTTCCTAGATGAATAATGACAAATATAAGGGATATTAGAAGCTAACCAAGGCACATGGACAGCAATCTGCACCTTTGAGCAGGAATAGAATGTAATGTTATGATTGTTGCAGTGATAAACTTAACTAGGCATTCGTGTGGCTCAGTTGCTAACATTCTGTCTGCTGAGACAGAGACTCAAGCTTGTCTCTAGGACCTGTGTGTGTAAACTAGGCTGACATTGCTCATGGATGTATTACAGTCCCTGTAGAAACTTTTACAAAGTGACACTAATGTCCCTGTGACTGATGCAGTGGAATCACATGTCAGGGATTTCCTGTTTTAAGACTTTTTCTGCAACAGATTAAAATCACTTTCAACTAAGCATTACTTAATAGGCATCTAATTTGTTAAACTACAACCCAAACCTCATGCCATGTTAATACATTACTTTCCATATTCAGTAGAAAGATAGTCTTGTGTTTAAAGTCCTTAGCTCTTCCCAGATTCAACAGAACCTCTTGACCCCTCCTCAGCAGGGTGAATCTACCAGTGTCCTTTTACGCAACATTCACTTCCCTCATTCCTCTGAGCACACTTATGTGGACTTCCAGTAAGAAGGCAATCTCTAGCGATTCCTTTGTCCTTTATGTTTCACAAGTGGTTTGTCCAGCCTCACCCTGCTTGGTAAATAACCCAAAACAGCCTTTTATTTTCTGCTTGGCATAGAAGCACTGTTGTGGGTCTTATTCCACAAAACACCTTGAGAATTACTGTGAGATGATAGTTTAGGTATAGCTAAACTGTCAGATATTTTGTGTTAAAGTGTTACAACTTGTACCTTACTTTCATTAAGTTTGACCTGGGCCCCTGACCCCATGCTAACCATGTCACATGGATTTGTGTCTGGACAGATTTAATAAGAGATCACATCCCTGTCTCCAAATGATTTCATTTTATCCGGCATGATGCGACAGCCGATTTACCTCCTAATAGCCAAAGCATTTCAAAATCATGCACAAGGAACATTGACGCATTTCTCAGAGATGTGAGAAATTCAAAGATATTTAAGTTTCTTTCTACTGAAGTTCAAACTCTGTACAAAACTCCAAGTTCAGCCTGAAATAAAAGGTCTGCATGTTTTATTCCTTTTCACAGAGAGTGCATTTTTAGAAGCTTGTCAGTATTCTACATGAATTCCCTCAGGCAATTTTTTATCTTTGACTGAGTCAATACAGAGCATAGTTCTGAATCTTGAGTGCTTGGTTGGTGAAAGATCTTCCTGTTAATAAATAAAAGTGCCCCCTGATGTCCAGAATAATGACACATTGTGACCATGCACTAGAATTATTTCTGGTGTCATTAGTTTTAAAAAGCAGGCTCTTGCTGTGGTGGCCAACAAAATATTGTAAATTAAGTTTTGGTGACCTTCCAAACCATGACCACTTTGATCTAGAAGGACAAGGGTAACATATACACAGGACCACCACCACCGGCAATTTCCCCTCGAAATCACTCCCCATCCCGACTTGGACACATACATCATTGAGTGCCATTGAGTCAAAATCCTGGAATTCTCTCCCTAATGGGGGCCTACGCATAGCGCATGGACGACAGTGGTTCAAGTGGACAATTCACCACCACCTTCTCAAGGGCAATATATGCTGGCCCAGCCAATGATGCCAAGTCCCATGAGGGAATAAAAACAAAATTGAGTACCCAATTTAACCCCTGATAGCTGTCTGTTGAGGTATTGCTGTCGTTTTAATCAGAGAAGTTCTCATCAGTGGTTTCACATTATACTCTACTTATTTCTTTTGGGTGATACTTTCAGAAGATGCAGTGGCTTTCAGAGCTTTGAGAGCAATATAAAAGTGTGATGAAAGGTATGTGATTTATATATACGAATACTATTTTAGAGCTTGGATTTTAAAGTAGTGGCATATAATTGTTGGTCTGTTTTTGTAAAATTAATTAGGTCAGTCTTTCCATGATTTTAAACCAGTATATACGTGCTGGAGTGTTAATCGTTGTTTTGGGGCTTACAACAGGAAAAAAAAACTATAAGCCTCAGTTTAGCAGTATCAAAGATGATCAAGATTTTTAAAAAGCAGTTCAAAAGCTTTTGAATGCAGTTGGAATGAGACCTGACTCCGTATAGTCTTTTCTAGAAATAGGAGATTGTTCAGAGCAGTTAAGGAGATATATTAACTAAGTGAAAGGGTGTGGTATGTGAAACATCTGGACCAGAAATATTTAACTCTGTAGATTATTAAAGTTATGTAAATATTCATAGAAAGTCTTCAAAGCTTGAAGGACTGGAAGTGAGATGAAGTGTTTAACTGAAACCTACAAATTTGATAGGGAAGGAAAATTTCTCTGGATTTTGATTATCCATACAGTGCTGGTATTGGGGAATAGATGGGAGCTGCAGGGTATTTTGAAATCTTTCAAACTGTGTTATATTTAGAAAGCTTGGTTTAGTTTATTTAAATTTCTTTTTCTTTTGTGTTACAAACTTGTTTTAAAAATAAATCTGCAGCCTTTTGTGCTTATATTTCAGTGAAAGGCCTCCACTGATCTATCAAGCCAGATTTTTTCTGGGAACTGACTTATCTAATTGTATGAATAGAATCCCTACAGTGTGGAAACAGGCCATTTGGCCCCAACAAGTCTGCACTGACCCTCCAAACAGCATCCCACCCATCCCTGAACATTATGGGCATTCCAGCACACCGAATCCACCTAACCATCTTTGGACTTTGAGGTTGGTTGGCTCACCGAGCTGGTTGGGTTGGCGAGCCAACCAACCTCAACACCCACAACCCGTGCTACAGATCTACTCCAAAACCTTAGAGACCTACGGGCACAACGCGCTCAAACGGGCAAGGAAATGGGAAAACTACACCAAACGAGAAGAGCACAACCCACGAACAACTCTACTTCCTACATGGATGCCTCAGGAAAAACAGCTCGGCGAGCCAACCAACCTCAACACCCACAACCCGAGCTACAGGTCTACTCCAAAACCTTAGACATCTTTGGACTGTGGGAGGAAACCAGAGCACCCAGTAGAAACCCACATGAACATGAGGAGAACATGCAAACTCCACACAGAGAGTTGTCTGAGGGTGGAACTGAACCTGGGTCCCTGGCACTATGAGGCTGCAGTGCTTACCATTGAGCCACTGTGCCACCCAGCAACATCAGCTTGGATTATAAGAAAAAGAAACCATGCATACAGGAACTATTTATGTTGGTGTTATCAGCAGGAAGTGGTCACCCACCACCGGTGCCCTGCTAGTTGCCTCAGTTATCTCAGGGAAGTTCTTGGGCAGTTGAAACTATCATTATGAAAGTGGCATTAGTTCTTAGCATTTCCTGACTGCCCAATTGCTTAGCAGGTTTATGTACATACTGGAAAGGTCCCAGGTTTAAGTCCTGTGATGATGCTGTGGCGTTAAGAGGTGCATTTTGTCCTGGTTTCTTTTAAGAGAGAGATTGAACAAGTGGTGACAAACAGCCTACTGTAGTGTAAACAGCTTACGAGGCCTTGGATTTTTTTTATGTTTGAACAATAGAAGCAGCCTGGCTGGGTGTGGCCAGCTCTCACAGACCAGGATTTCTAGTTTTTTTTTACTTTTTAGATTCAGCAGAAGCTGCTGGAGTTTTGAAGAAGTAGAAACTGATTTTCCATTCGCTCAGTTACAGCTAGACGCTGAGGTTTCTCTTTTTACTGTGGGCGTTGCATGTCAGAAAATCTGATTTTTGAATTTGCCTTTTTGCCAAGGGGTGTGTTTATGGGATGTTAAGACATTTGTGAGTTAGTTAGATACAGTTACTGTTTTAATTATTCTGTTAAGTCTTCCAATAGAGTTGTTATTCTAAGTTCTTCTTTCTTTTGTTGTGTGTTTAACTGTAATGTTTGAATAAACTGTGTTTTGATTAACATCGAATAGATGGACCAATCGAATTGCACCTGAAATACAGCACCTGATATTTACCTTTAAAATAAGAAAATGTTAGGATCTAGGCCACCTTCTTAATATAGTTTAATGGAGGGAGGGAATGGTTCTGGTCTGGTCCATAACACTCCTGATCTGTGGTAGGACAGCAACATCAGCAACTCTAAGAAGTTAGAGGTTAGCTAAGCCTCTAACCTCCTAATTGATAACAATTGACCTGCACTTAAGACATGTGTGATAGGCACAGGTTAGCACGGCTGTAGGGCTCGGCACAGTTTAAAAGTCTGTGGACAGTGTCAAGACTCATATGACGGCGAGTTGCTGGAAGGTGACTAACATCTGCAGAACTAAACCCTAGCAACAGGTTAGTGGTTTCAGAGTGAAGGGAAAACATTATACACTCCCCTCACTGTTGAGTGCCACTCTCTTGAGATCAGTCATGATAATACAAGACAGAATGACAAAAACAGAATGCAGAATTCAAAAATATGCTTAAGCAACTGGCACAGATTTTTTTCTGGATAGTAGTATATGAATCTATTATGAAGAAGTTATAGCTTGTGTACTCCCTTGTATTGCCTATCAAGTTGGATTTGTGTGATTTGAGGTAATTTCTGTTTCCTATGAAGCTTAAAAGTTGCTCAAGTCAAAGTATCTCAAAAGGCTAGGTAGTCCGCCTTAGTGTTCCAGCTCCATACTCAGCTAATTTGCACATCTCATTTTCCCATGCCCTGACTGACCTCCCCCTACAGGCTACTTCCCCGGACTGCAATTCTCAGACGGTACCCTAAAATGCTCATTGTTTAACTATACTGGACTAGTTCTTCACAGTCTTTTAGTCAATATAATAATCAGTCATTCCAGTGATCTACTGATTGCTGACAATTTACTTGTAAAACTTAAAGCAACTTTTACAAGATACCTCATTAGCGTTATAGTGATCAGAGGTTTTAGAGTCAGAATGGAACTGGGTGGCCATTCAGCTTATCAAGCTTATGTCAGCCCTTTGTGAAGCAACTGTTAGATCCATCCTCCCCTTTTACTTTGCCCTCATAGCTCTGTAAATTTATTTCCCTCGCCTACAATTTCAGTTAACTTTATACATTATTCATTGACTCTGCTTCCAACAATCATCCAAGGAGTGTATTTCCTTTGTCTATCTCGTCTAAAACAGTCATCATTTTGTAAACATCTACCTAATCTCTCCTCACTATCCTCTGTCCCAAGGAAACTAATCTAGCTTTGCTGACTTAGCTTTGTAGCTCAAATCTCTCCTCTTGGAATCATTCTGCACTCTCTCAGGGAAATCCTTTTGAAGTGTGGGGACCAGAACTGGTTGGAACCGAAACAGAGTTATACAGAGGTTCAACATAACTTCCCTGCTTTTTGTACTCAATGCCTCGACTTATGAGGTCTAACTAATCTTTCACTATGTCCTTCAAGGATTTACATTGATAGAACTGCTCCACCAGTGCCACTAAAATGGGCATTCTAATCTGTCTGATTAACCAACCCAACCTGAGCAACTTTAAAGCATCGTAGGGCACAGAAAGTTCTTCAAAGCTCACGGATCCAGCTTGATAGGAACTCTAAGAGAGTCTCAAAGTTGTGCTTTCTTTAGAAGAGATTAGCCCAGCATTGTAAAATACATGAATACCAACTGCACAAGCCCCATATTTGTTTGAGCTCTGCCTTTTATCTTTGTTGATCTACCCCATGTTATCACTGGTAATCTCAAGAAAATAGCTCCTAACAGCAAGAGAAGTACAAGAATGCTCATGATTTATAAATAGGACTGTGGTGTAATCTATGAGGAATAGATCAGAGAGGCATTAAGGCAGGGGTTTAACCTTTTGGCCCTGCTGCCTGACGTAACCCATTTGAGCTCATGTTGTCAGAACTTCTGGATTGAATTATGTTTTATAACACACTGCCAGAAACCTGTCCTGCTACACATAGGAGCACTGGCTTGGAATCCTATATCACTGTTCCATTTGACAACATCCTCCCACCAAAATTCATTTATTCCACTATACTTGAGGGAAGGAGAAGGAGGCCAATATTCAACATTGCAGACATACTCAGAGCTGAGGAAGATGGTATGACAGCCAAGAAACAGTGATTTAACAGAATCTTGGATTAAACAGTGTGGGCAGACCAACCACAAAATGAATATATGTTCATATCATGACTAATGTTACTTTTTGTACCTTTTAGTTATTATATTTAATTATTCATTGATGCACGATTATACTTTTACATATGATGTATCTGGATAAAATATAGGTTATTCTAAAACGTTTCAAATATTCATGTTGAATAGACCAATTCTCAAATGTCTGCCTTTTAAATTAAAATTCTGCGTTGGTTACTGTATGAGCATTGACTAATTTTATTAATACAATTGAGAAGAATTCAGTGCCTTAAGTGACAGAGTAGACATTTTATGTACAGCCTACCCACACGGTATGTAAATGTAATGAAGACTGATGATGTACTCAAATGATCAGGAATAAGGATTTTAAAGACATAGCCATAGAATGCTAACCTAATTTGCATTTCTTGAGAATATGTTTCAGACGTGACAGAAACAACGAGGAGGTACAGATTGGAAATGAGAAGCTAAAATTTGCTGTTCTAATTTTGTTTGTTTATGCACTGTAGAATGAAGGCTGGCATTTAAACAAGGGCAATGTCAGCTTTTCAACTGAGACGCCATAGGAAAAGGAAAGCTGTCTCAGGGTTATAGCAATTAGTATCTCCTGCTACAAGTCCTCATTAGTGAGGAATGCCAAAGAATTGTTTCAGATGCCACATCGATCAGCTTACTCTCCAGGGGTGCTACATGTATGAGACACAGAGCAGATGTTTTAAAACATCAACTGCTATTATTCCGGCTTTATATTGCTGTAATAACACCTCTGGGAAGCAATTGTACAATTAAATAGAGTTTTGATTAGAAACTTAAGTAAAGGCTCTGCGCTGCCCAGCATTCTTACCTTGCTTTCTCCTTAGTGCTCATTAAAGTGAGGGATAGCAGTCCCTGGGCGATGGAGATTTTTTCCTTTTCAGAATGCTAATGTTAGCAACAAGTGGCCCGAAGATCTAGTGGAGTACAGCCAGGTTGAGGGGAAAGCTTGCCATTCTGTAACCTTGTGTAACCAATATAAGAGCATCGGCAGTTCTTACTATTTCACAGGAGATCAACATCTAGTTTTTCTTGGCTAGCCTTGAACTTCAGAAATGGAAAGATGTTTTCTTACTTCCTCTTCGTTATCATCATTGGTGCTCCCTCGGAGACGAGAATGACTCTCTCCCACTCACAGGGTGAGTCTGAAGGGGGCTGTACAGACCTATGCGGCTACCGTAGGCTATGTGACACTTGGAGCGGAATGTTGTCCCAGGAAGAGGTGAGTGGAGCTCCTTTTGTTGTTTTCACCCGTCTTCCATTTTTTCTTGAGGCGCTCAATGCCTTCCTGGATGCTCCTCCTCCACTTTGGAAGGTCTTGGGTCACTGATTCCCAGGTGTCTGTGGGATTGCAGCACTTTGCTGGTGAGACCTTCAGGGAATCGCTGAAGCGTTTCCTCTATCCACCTGGGGCTCGCCTGCCATTTCGAAGCTGGGAGTAGAGCACCTTCTTGGTGAGTCTCATGTCGGTCATGTCCAGCCCATTGTAGCCAATCAAGAGTGGTCAGTGCCTCGACGCCTAGTATAGGACACTGGTGCTAGTGCATCTTTCTTCCCAGCGGATTCTAACCTACTGTACCACCTAGTCCCAACATTCTGCACTTTTTTGCCCTTGCAGTAACACATTCCACTTGCTGAGTAGGCCTTGGATTCCATTTATCCAGCAAGTACCTTCATTGAATGAAAAGAAATACTGCAGAAGCTGGAAATCTGAACCAGACATAGAGAATGCTAGGGAAACTCAGCAGGTCTGGCAGTATCTGTGGAAAGAGAAACAGAGTTAACATTTAGAGTCTGGTATGTGTCTCCTTCAGTGTTCGGACTCAAATATTAACTCTGTTTCTCTCACTACAGATGTTTCCAGACCTGTTGGTCTTCTCAGAAGGTTTGTGTAAAGATATTTAAGTGGGAATACATTTGGAATCGACATGGACAATACCAAATGGAAATTACACGGGATCAGAATTTATTGCAACATGGAGATTGATGGGGTAAAATGAAAATGTATTGGGTATATGTGACTTTAGGTAGGAATATATTCTATCAATTATTGATAATTTTTAGAACAATCAAAAGCTGCTGGAGAGAATCTGTGAAGTAAGGGCTGGGTTTGTCATCATTTGACTGCCAAATTCTGAAAGGGACTGAGGCCCAATGTCAGATCTGGACCCCAAAGATTTATGAGCAGACTTTCTACTAACACTACTGGGAATCCAGTGCAGGGTTTGCTGAAGAGCTACATTTCCCTTATCTACCTCCTGGGTTCCGCTGGTGATCCAAAATATTCCTAGTGAAGGGCCATTGTAGGATTATTCGTATGAGGCTTCATTGTTAAATAGCCAGAGACTGCTGAAAGAACATCTTGGAAATTAATCACTTTCTTTGTAAATAAAGTTAATGAACTTTATAAGGTTTTAATAATTTGCCCTAATTTCAGATTTTTTAAAAAGAGTTTAACAGTATATGCAATATTAAAAGGCTTCCTTGAAGCGACTATTTCTTTAATCATAGACCTTTTATTAAAACAAAACTGAATTTGGATGATGGGCCACGGCAATGGTATCTTGGTTAGTTCTCCATTATTCATTGCTGGGGTTACTGCCTTGTATGGGATTGGTACATGGGCCACTTAAGTTTGAACCTACAAGTTGAATCCTTCTTTGCTAGCATGCAGACAGCAATCGCTTAATGAAAAATCATTACATTTGCATTATCAGAACCCTGAAGCACAAGCCTCAGAAATTGCACTGAGCCAGTTGTTGCAGGCACACAATAGCTGCCTTGACCCTTTAGGATGCCATAGCAACATTGAATTTCTCTCACCTCCTTTAATAGGCTCGAGTGGCTTTTGATTTGAGGATAGTTTTGTGGATTTTTTTGTGTGTAAGCATTTACAATGAATATTCTGTTGGGAGCACAGGGCAGTTTGCTGCCTGCTGACATGCCAGCACAGACAGCTCAGTTGTTAGCAGGAGCCAGTAGACAGCAGACAGGAATAGACAGAGCGGCTGATCTTTCCCTTCCTGAGGCCATTCGCAGAACCCTTTCTGTCACCTCAGCTGAGGTCAGCCACCTCAGGATGCACTGACAACCTTCTCAGTCTATAGTAGTTCACCTAGACAGCAGAAGTGTATTTATCCATTTTCCCTTTTTAGGTTGCTATTTATCATATAAATTCTTGACCAAGGTAACAGACAGGGTTCTTCGTCCTTTGCCAAATCTCTGCCCATCTCTTTCCTGGTGTGCGAAAACAGCTGGTGACTCACTTCCATTCCTCCTCACGAGAAAGCAGCTGATTCTGCATGTCTCACTCTGGTAGGATGAAGACCAGCAGTCATAGAGTCACAGAAATTGACAGCATAGTATAAGGCCTTCCTACTCATCATGTCCATGCCAGCCAGAAACAACCACCCAATTCTAGGGCTTGGCCCATAGCCTTGCATGCCTCGGCCTTGCTAGTGCACATCTAAATATTTCTTCAAAGTTATGAAGGTTTCTACCTCTACTACCCTTACAAGCAGATTCCCACTACCCTCTGGGTGAAAATGTTTGTCCTCACATCCCATCTAAACCTCCTGCCCCTTACATTAAATTGATACCCCCTTGCCCTCCATCAAGGATTAAAACTACTTCCTGTCTACCCTATCCATGTTCCTCATAATGCTGTATATCCCAATCATGTCTCCTCTCAATCTCCTCCGCTCTAAGGAAAACAACCCCAGTTTGTCCAATCTCTCTTCATAACTGAAATTCTCCAGCTCAGGCAATATCCTGGTAAATCTCCTCTGCACCATCTCCAGTGCAGTCACATCCCTCCTATAACATGGATTCTAGAACTGCATTTCAGTGACAAACAGAATCTGCTCAACCTATATTGTTAACATTTCATTGGTTTGTGTCTGACATGGTTAGATTGAATCATGTCATACCATCAATTAGTTAGCACTAAACATTGTGATGTGTAATGAGAATTGAAATTAATTCACCATCAGCATCTAGGGCCAAAAGTTCTTGCATCTTATGATCTCATTAAGTTGAAATAAAATTACATTGTGGCTGAGTTATTTTGCAGTACATATAGCTGAAAACCCTGAATATGGATGAACCTTACAGTCTTCCAACATTCCCTATGCCTCCAATTCCAGCTTCTTGTGCAAACTACGTTTTCATTGCTTTGCCATTGTCAGCTGCCTCTGAAACTATTGGAATATTTCACTCTGTTAAAGATGCTATATAAAATGCAAGTTGTTAATTTTTGGAGTCCAGATTGAGACCTCTCCTGTCCATCAACAGCATCTTAGGCGTATACAGTGGAAGGACTGATGACCATAATAATGGAACAATTAGCGTGGCACCGATGTCGGAGGTTGGATGTGTTCACACATAAGGAAGGGCAAGGCTATTCTGTCTGGTGATTTTCTGATTTTGTCTGATTTTCTGAGTTTAATTTTCTTGATGCTAGAGTGTAACCCATGAAGGTGTAAGTTACAAACTCAGACTAAAGGCCACAGATTTCAAATTATTCTTTCTAGATCCCAACTTACAAGTTTGCCTATTGCTAAACCTTTTCTCACAACAGGCAAGGTAATTCAAAATTATTCCTTGTGAACCAAGTGAAGGGGACAGGAAGGATTAGGAAGTGAGAAACATGCTAAAAAGTATGGCGCTGGATGAACACAGCAGGCCAAGCAGCATCATAGGAGCAGGAAAGCTTGACGTTTCGGGCCTAGACCCTTGGTCTAGG
>JAHRHZ010000067.1:1966616-1985106 GCA_024137785.1 Ginglymostoma cirratum | reverse complement strand
CCTAGACCAAGGGTCTAGGCCCGAAACGTCAAGCTTTCCTGCTCCTATGATGCTGCTTGGCCTGCTGTGTTCATCCAGCTCCATACCTTGTTATCTCGGATTCTCCAGCATCTGCAGTACCTATTATCTCTATGCTAAAAAGTATTTTCTTTTTGGTGGTCTTTAAAGCAGCAAGAGTTCAACTTAAACCAAAAGATAATAAACAGTAACCCCATTCAAGCAGTCATAACTAAACTACACCAACAGCTAATGAAATTGTGGGAATGAAACAGTGACTAGGATTATCTGTCAAGGCAAAGTTTATATTTGCAAGTGAACAAGAAAACGATGATTCCTTTTGCAGGCCTAATTGCTAAAACCAGCCTGTGTACAATACTTTACTCCTGTACTAATACAGAGGCTGCTTCAGTAGGCTATACTTACTGGTGCTATTAAGCACCAGTCTTGGAAACAACTGTGATATGCACAAACCTGGGTACAGCAAGGCTCTGTTGCTGGATTCCACAAAACTGAATCCAACAGCGCAACAGCGAGAGCGGGCTCCCAGAATTCAGATCGAAGGAACAGCATCAGAAAAAAAAAATATTTTGTATCCCACCCCCTGCTAAATTAGACAAGCAGAATCAAGGATTGTGTACCCAGAACTTGAAGATGAGTCCTCTTCGCTATTGTATCCCACAATTCTATGTATTTTAGGTGAGAGTAAAATTGGACAGAAATTGGACAGCCTTCCTGACTTGTGTTTCTGACTACGAAAGAAATACTATTGATATTATCAAGAAGGTGTTTGATATGGTTGTAAGGGCTAAATGGATGGAAGGCTATAGGGAGACAGTGGGAACAGGGTAATGAGTTTGATGTTAAGACATAGTCATATTGAATGGTGGAGCCAGCTTGATGGGCTGAATGGCCTATTACTGCTCCTATTTTCACTAAACGAGAGAAAAGAACTGCAGATGCTGGAAATCAGAAACAAAAACAGAAACTCAGAAGAGATAGTAAGAACTGCTGATGCTGGAGTCCGAGATAACACAGTGTGGAGCTGGAGGAACACAGGAGGCCAGGCAGCATCAGAGGAACAGGAAAGCTGACATTTTGGGTCGGGACCCTTCTTCAGAAAGAAATTCAGAAGAATGGTCGCTGGATCCAAAACATTAACTCTGCTTTCTCTCTACAGATGCTGCCAGACCTGCTGAGGTTTTCCAGTAATTTCTGTTTTTGTTCCTATTTTCACTGTTTCTATGACATGAAATTCCAGTTAGAAACAGGCAGAGGCTTTACTGACACATTTTCAATAGCTCTAAATTGATTCTTTGGAAAATCCTTGCCAAGGAAGGATTAAAGAAGACTTTCAAAGCCTTGGGAAGATTTACCTCGACAAATTATTTCTCTATTTTTAACCATAATTGAAGATGAGCTTTTTATGCCATGAGTTTGCCCAATACCACATTGTTCATCAGTTGTGGGAATGCTAACCTGAACTGGCTGTTGGCTCTGAGATAAATCCAATAGGTGATATTGAGGCAAAGAAATGCAGGATGCTTTGTGCAGTTGACCAGTCTCAGTTGGGACAGCAGTTGCAATGGAAAAATTAACCTATGTGCTCAGAAACAATGAAATTGTCCTGTTTTCTGAAACTCCATCAGCATTCCTTCTCTTTCTTCTAATTGCTTCCTCTATGAAACTCCTTAATCTATTCCTATTTATTACTTGTCCTCCTACACCTCTGTGAATCACTTTGAGACTTTTTTTTACATGGAACGCACCACTGAAATATAAAATGCTGATTAGCCTAGATGGGTTAAATAACTGGTTACTTATTTTGTTTGGGGCTGTATGTGATGATGTGCAGTTTTTGCTAACAGTGACGGAAAAGAGCCTTGGAATAATATTAAATTCTTGCACATAAGTATTCATGAGTTAGATTACAGTTGCCAACTGCTGACTGGGGACCATTGATCATATGAAAGTGAAGCAGCAGAAATGTGTTCGTCACTCATGCTAGATGGAGCTACGAGTAGCATTTTCAAATCATGAAGAATACATTTATTCTTTGTGATAGATCTTTCCAGTTAAATGCCTTGTGTGATGTTGACTTTACATGAAGTATGCAAAGTCCAACATAAAGTGACTGGAACCATTGTGTTAACCATAAATAAAACAACAAGCTGTAAATATTGGACACTGAGTGACTGCCATTGATTTATACAGAGAATAATGTGTTACCATGAATGATAACAAGGCATTAATCTCATTGAAGGTTTCAGATGGCATTGTACCTCATTTCAACGCTATTCCAAAATCATCTCCAAGTATCTGCCATTTTCACATTTACTGAGAGGTTTGAGACACAGTTTGAGAATTGCTACATATTCATGTTAACAGCAGAATTGACAACAGTTTTGATAAAATGCGCTCGGTGGATTCCCAATTACATTACCTTTTAAGCATTTCTTTTTAAAATTAAGAATCAAAGTGAGATGGAAGTTACTCAAACTTCTCAGTTTCTTTTTTTCTCACACATGATAGCAAAATGAGCCTGACCCTGGAATCAACTGTTGAATACACATGTACAAGCACCAGAAGAAAACATGGCGGACTTTTCTTTTCATGGGATCAGGGACAATTTGAATGTTGTTTGGTTCAATCGTCCCCATTGTCACCCCATCATTTTCTCCTTGCTTTCCACTCGAAAGGAGAGTGGAGAGAATATGACTCCACTATTCTCTTCATAAAGCAAGATGTGGACATTTCTGTTGGTTTAATATGGAAGCTGTAATTTATTGCCCTTCTTACATTGGCAGACCTTTGATATTAAGGTTGTAAAAAGTTAGATAGAGTTACAGAAACAAAGACGCACTGTACAGGTTACATGATTGCAAAAGCCAACACTTGATGAGAAAACCAGTGAAATAAGTTGAGAGCCCAATTAAATGAACAGAACTTTATTGACTTACTCTTCATAAACCATTTAGAAATGAAGGGTATTCACGTATATATGTTTATTTTGAAAACTAATGAGTTCCAATCAAAACAAGTGGATCTCTACCATCCTATGAAAATAAATTGCAACGTTTCTCAGGAATCCTGGGGATTTGAGACAGTCTCAGAGTCCTGAAGCCCCTATGACAGCTTCACCTCCCTTAGTTCTGAAACGTTCAGATGGAGATTATGCTTTCCATACTGTTGTACTGGAAGCGACGGATTTACTGGTTGCTGTTGATCTATTTTCTGTTGTTGCAGATCAGTGTAATCACATTTCTCTTCGTAGGCTAAATGGAACAGTCCCTCTTCCACAATTACACTGGCACCATCCCTCACCTCTTCCTCCGCTATATTGATGACTGTGTTGGCGCTGCTTCGTGCTTCCATGAGGAGCTTGAACAGTTCATGAACTTTAGTAACACCTTTCACCCCAACCTCAAATTTACCTGGACCATCTCCAATACCTCTCTCCCCTTCCTGGAACTCTCTGTCTCCATCTCTGGTAACTGTCTCAGCATCGACATCTGTTTCAAACCCACCAACTCCACAGCTACCTTGACTACACCTCCTCTCACCCACCGTCCTGCAAGAATGTGTTCCCTTACTCCCAATTCCTCCGCCTCCACCGCATCTGTTCCCAAGATGAAGTGTTCCACTCCCACACATCCCAGATGTCCTCCTATTTCAAGGACTGCAACCTCCCTCCTCTGGGTGATTCATAATGCCCTCAACCCCATCTTTTGTGTTTCCCGCACTTCTGCTCTCAAACTCCGTCCCCCCAATAAAAATAAGGACAGAGTCCCACTGGTCCTCACATACCACCTCACCAACGTCCAGCGCATCATTCTCTGCCACTTTTGCCACCTGCAATCTGACCCCACTACCAAAGAGATATTTCCCTCCCCACCCCTATCTGCCTTTTGTAGGGACCGCTCAGTCTGTGACTCCCTTGGTCGCTCCACATTCCCCACCAACCCCGTCACCTTTCCCTGCAACTGCAGGAGGTGCTACACCTGCCCCTACACCTCCTTTCTCACCTTCATCCAAGGCCCAATACAATCTTTCCATATCCAACAGGGATTCACCTGTACATCCCCCAACCTGGTCTACTATATGTGTTGCTGCCGATATGGCCTTCTCTACATCGGTGAGACCAAGCGCAGACTCGGTGACTGTTTTGTGGACCATCTGCTCTCTGTACCCTCTAACCAACAACACCTTCCAGTTGCCAACCATTTTAACTTCTCCCCCCCAACTCCCTTGGTGACATGTCCATCCTGGGCCACCTCCAGTGCCACAATGACGCCGCATGCAATCTGGAGGAGCAACACCTCATTCTGCCTCGGGAGCCTACAGCCCGATGGCCTAAACATGGAATTCACCAGTTTTAACATCTCCCCACCCTGGCTTCATCCCATGTCCAACCCTCCCTCTCATCCCCACGTCCTTGACCTGACATAACCTGTTCATCTTCTCTCCCTCCTATCCACTCCTCCCATCCCACTGACCAATCCCTGCTACCCCATACATCCATCCACCTATCGCCATCCCACCTACCTTGCCCTAGCCCCACCTCCCCATTTACATTTACGAGCTCCCTTCCCTCTCCCCAGTCCCAACAAAGGGAGTAAACTCAAACACCAACTTGCCTGTTCCTCTGATGCTGCCTGACCTGCTGAGCTCCCTCAGCTTCATACTGTATTGACACAAAGTGTTTAGCTCATTTTTCACTGAGGCTGCACTTCTTCCGTTGTTGTTTGTTGGCAGGAGCTGCTACAATGTAACCCTCTATCCTAATTCAGCTGCCAACCCATCCAAAGATCAGCATTTCAATTTTACGCTATGTCCCTGTAATACCTTCTTCTATCCTTCCTTTCCTGAGGGTAGTGATTCAGGTAACATTCCATTCCACAGTCATTGATATCCAATTGGCTCCTCTTCCACTGCTTATTCTTCATGTTTGAAGACTGATTAGTACATTTTGAGAATCTAAGTACTGAAGAAGGCCACTTAGCCAACTGAGTATCTTAGTCAACTAATTGACTGTCATTGTGACTAGACGCAGGTTAGACTCTGGTTTCACTTAATCTATAAATGACCAGCAAAGGATATGGTAATGCAGCTTCTGGTTAATTGCTGAGGGCCACAACAACCTGCTTGAAAGCTACTGTTATGGGGAAAGCTGCGACATGTTCTTCCATGGAATCATCAGCTGTGTGTTCACACCTGAGGTTCCCACATGGTGAGATCCTCATTAACCAAGACAATGCACTCAACTGCAAGTCAGATAACATTCTTCCTGTTCAACTGAACCAGTGTATCCATTATCCATGCTGCCTGCCCGTGCAGCCCATTATGTCCAGGGCTTCTTCTAGACTTTTAGCTCCATTAAGTTCTCCAATACTTTTTCTTTACAAATATTAACGATTTTAATTTTCTCACTGTCATTAGAGTCGTGGTTTCCGACCATTTCCTACCAGTTTTCGTGTCTGCTATTGTGAACACAAACACAGAACATTTGTTCGTTATTTCTTGTCATTTCCTTATTTTGCATTATAATTTCTCCTTGGTTCTCGGGAGCCATGTTTACGTTTACCATTCTCCACCTTTCTGCATGTTTCCAGAAACTTTTACAGGTGTTTTTTATATCCCTGGCAATTGCATTCTTATTCCACTTTCTCCCCCTTCATCAAACCTTTTGGTCATATTTGCTGGTACCTGAAACCTGTCCAATTCTTCGGTTTACTAATCTCTGCGACAATAATACAAGCTGCTGCTTCTAACCCTCAACCTCTTCATTCAGCCACAGATGCCTATCTTTTCCTATGCAGCTTTTAAATCTCAATGGGGTCACTGCTACAAGATAGAAGGGAGAATTTAGAAAAAGCACAAGCAAGTTTTCACTTAAACCCATTAGGTTGAATGTGAAATGTTCTCCATAATGATAATACTGACATTTTAGGTGGAATCTTAAATTTTCCATGGGTGTCTTCCTGACTTGCAGAAAAGGTGGGGAAACACCAGTGCTGATTCTTCACTGGAGAGTCTGGTGTATCTTCTTCCAAACAGGCAGTTTAGACGGCACTATCAGGCCTGAAGTCAAGTCCCCTCGAGGGATGCGGGATTTGGAGTGCCAGCTGTTTCGCCCAGCAAGAGTGGCTGGCCAATCAGCAGCTGACACCTCTCCCGCTTGGTGGCACCAAGGTTTTCATGACCTTGCTTGACCTTTTGGCTGCAGTCACGACTTTCTCCATGGTGCAGCTGCGTGGGAGCACTGTCAGCTGCTGAATGGCCAGCCACTCTTGCTGTGTAGAACTGCTGTCCCCCCCACCCCTCCAGGGGACTTAATTTCAGGCCTGATAGTGCCATCTAAACTGCCTGATTGCTAGACGATACACTGGTAAGTGCTTTGTCATGGGGGCATGGGAATGGGGTGGTTTCTGGGTTAGGGGCTGTGGCAAACAGGGAGGTGAGAAGCAAGGGCAGGGAGTAGCTGTCAGCATCTCTCCCCTAGCCCTGTGACCATGCCCCTCAATCGTCCACAAATTAATGTTCATTCCACCCCAAATGTCAGGCAGCCCACACTGGTTTATCAGTCAGGTGAGCCCACCTCTTAGTTGCCCCTCTTGAAGCTAAAATAATTGCAGCCAAGTGGGGAATAGGTCTAGGATCCTTAATTGACAACTGAAGGGCCTTAATTGGTTGGCAGACTGTCCTTGGGTCTGCCTGTCCAGATTCATGGTGAAAGGGGAAGGTAGTGCAGGTCAGGTAAGTCACTAACCATCTGATCACGTTACTTCTCCATTTCCTAGCCTGTTCCCTATAGGATTGGAAGATTGCGCCCAGTATTAAAGAACGTGCAAATATAGAAAATCATTGCTTCTGCTTTGACTGTTTATCGTTTATGATACTATTACATTAGATTATTACAAAGGCAATATATTAATAAGCAGGTTCCATGATATTGTTTGTACACTCATTTATTCTGCAGAGCTGGAAAAATCAGACTTTGAAAACTGGGAGGTTAGAAGGAGTTACGTTATAAAAGTAATGTTTTTGCTGGGCACAGCAGGAACAATCTGCTGTGAAAAGAAATAATTCAGAAGAATTACTTGTGACATCTAATGTATTCCATAACGAAACGTGTCATATTTTGACATCGCTGCATATTGAAATTGGTACATAATTCTGTTAAAATTAAAATGCAAATGGTGCACAAAAAATGTCATGTTTAATAATACACTTTAAATTGTTTCCTGTTTGCTGCAGTTCCATTTCAGTCTGAAGATGCTAACTTTACCAAAATTGTCCTGTTTTATCTAAAATAATAAAATGGTAATGGAATTGTAAAATCTATGCTCCGGCAATGTATTAACCGAGGGCAAATGTGAAGCATATTGCACATAAATAAATGTGACAGCCCAAGGTGTGTCAGACACAAGCATGCACAGGATGGGAGACATTTGTAACCAACATACAATCTCCAATGTTGCTTGCAAAAACCTATATTCTTTTGTAAGTGAAGCCTTGTGAAGCTGGTTGAGACAAAATAGCTCGCAAGGGCATGATATTTGGTTTGTAAATGGAGTAGGAATAACCAACTTCTTTAGCAGATCTAAATATTATACTGCATCGGTACAGATGAGTTTATAATTGGGGGTTTTGAGGACTATGACTTGGTCAAATGATCCAATCAATTAAGGCAAGTGGAGTCAAATAGAAAGGCACCACAGCACCATCCCTCTTGGAGCCTTAGTTGAGAAGCTGCAGCGCTGGTCAATGTAAGAAATTGAAGGGTGATTGAATAGTTGTGACAATTGCAGGCCAGAAAAGAATCACTGAGGAAATGTCATAGGAAGCAAGTATAATACATGGAGGCATACAATAATACATGAAGGTAAACACAAAACCTGTGATATGTTCCTGATCGTTAAATATAGATATCCTTTCCTGTTGACCATACCAAGAAATCCTTGCTGTGTGTCAAATAGCATAATGTCTCAAAAAGTTGTATGTGCAGAGTAACTTCTCTCACTTATTGAATCCAATGGCTTGTGCCTGTTTTCTGCTGGTTTCCTGACAATCATAGCCAACAACAGCTCACGTGAAGCCGGGTCCTGATTGCATGGTGGGGAAGTGTGGGAAACTCAAGAGGGCAATCTACCCACTGCTGTGAAAAAGACACGAGACATTTTTGTGAATGCGTTCTCCCTTTCAAAGCTTTTAACTTTCACCCTTCCCCTGCCACCAGATTTTCTCCTGCTTATCCTAAGATCGCAAGGAATATCAGGAAGAGGCCAACTTAGCTTTGGGAGTCTGCTGTAACATCCACTGAAGCCATGCTGGTTCATCTTGCTGCATTAATCCCCCTTAGCTCTTGCTTTCCTTATCTCTTTATTTCTTTGAATGTACTTAATAACTGAACTATAGAATATAGGACAATACAGCACAGTGCAGGTCCTTCGGCCCATGATGTTGTGCTGACCTTATATTCTATTCTATGGTCAAAATTAACCTGTATACCCTTCATTTTACTATCATCCATGCGCCTATCCAAGAGTCGCCTAAATGTCCCTAATGTATTGACTCCACTCCTACTGCCGGCAGTGCATTCCATGCACCCACACTCTCTGTGTAAAGAACCTACCTCTGACATCTCCCCTATAGCTTCCTCCAATCACCTTAAAATTATGCCTCCTTGTGATAGCCATTTCCACCCTGGGAAAATGTCCATGGCTATCCACTCTATCTATGCCTCTCATCATCTTGTACACCTCTATCAAGTTACCCCTCACCCTTCTTCACTCCAATGAGAAAAGCCCTAGCTCCCTCAATCTTCGAGGGACCTGCCCTCCAGTCCAGGCAGCTTCCTGGTAAATCTCCTCTGCACCCTCTTTAAAGTGCACTCCACTATGGTGGAGTGTTCCAAAGATTCATACTCTGTGAGTAAAGAAATTTCTCCTCATCTCAGTCCAAATTGGCTGACCACCATTCTCAGACTGTGATCTCTTGTTCTACACTCCCCAGCCAGAGAAACCATTCCCTGCAGCATCTATCTTCAATGGAAGTGAAGGATCAATAACAGGAGGGGAGTTGCAGATAGGAGTTAGGTGGGAGATAGGAAGAGAGTGAAAATTGGGGCAGATTAATTTTCAATGCATTCTTCAAGTGCGGGCTGTGAACATTGGTCCTTCTGTTGTGGACAAGGCAAAGTAGTTGGTCATGATCTGAATTATCTGATCCCTTTAGAATCCTGCAATCAAATTACAGTGTGTTGATTGCATGTTCTGTCTGTGTCTGCGTGTATTTCCTCCAAATGCTCTGGTTTTGTCCCACACTCCAAACATGTGTAGGTTACGTGGGTTGGCCATGGTAAATTGCCCATAGTGTCCAGAGATGTACAGGTTAGGTGGGTAAGCGGTAGGAAATGCAGGGTTACAGGGATAAGATAGAGGGTGATCTGGGTGGAATGGTCTTTGGAGGGGCGTTGGAGACGCGATTGGCCGAATGGCCTGCTTCCACATGGTAGGTATTCTATGATTCTGTGATTCTAAATTAAACTCTTTCTCTTCCAGTGCGAACATATCCAATTTGCAAAGTCACTCCACACAATCCAATCCCTTCAGTCATTCTTGTATCTTTTAAATAATTTCCTTTTTACTGAAGGAAGAAATTGATCCTTGTAAAGTGTTGATTTAATAACTTTCATAAATGCAGAAGCATTGTTTAGTCCATTAAAATGTGAACCATGTGACATTAAAAATATTGGATGCCCAAGTTAAATGTTTGTTTGTGTTTAGAAAAGAGCTAAAATGTCAGATTATTGGGATGATACTGGGAACTCTTGAGTTGAAATCTATAACTGTAGAAAGAAAATTAAGAGTTGCTCCTGTAAATTAATTAAAAGAACCAAACAGGTCAGAAGCTGAAATTATAGAACTCACATTTGAAAAAAAACTTGTCCGTTGTATAACTTTTTTTCAGAAATAAAAGGAATTCATTTTCCAAGTTGTGTATTGTCATCGGTCTATTATCATTAACACACAATTTGCATTTCCATGGCAACTCCAGCCCTCCTGCACAAACGTTAGCAAATACATATGCAAGATAAGTACAGACAGGGCAAGGAAGGATTACGCCATAAATAAAACCTTAAAGTGACATCTCGGGAAAGTTGCAATGACATGCTGCAACTCTCCCTGAACTCAGGATGTCATGGTGCAGCACTAGCCTACTGTTTGACCAAGATCTGAGCTGTGAGGACAAGAAGTTCCCCAATGGAGTCCCTAGTCTCTGCTGAGTTAGAAGAGCTCAGGTAGAGTAGAAGTAAAAGCACTGATATTAGACACGGCTGCCCTGAGCTGGAGAGTGAAAAACCATCCATGGCAGTCACGACAACAGGTCACAAGCCATTGACCGCCACCAGATTGGGAAGTCAGTGTCTCACCATTTCCAGTGAAGTCGCAGGCCCCTGTGTAAATCACACTTGCAAAGAAAGCTTCCTGACTGACAGCAGTCCCAAATTTGCCTTGTGTTAGCTTGAACCTGCAGGTGTAACATTATGTTAAAACACTGAGCAGACCTGAATAAAAATAACACAAACATGACGTTGGCATTGCTATATTTAAGTGGTGAGGCACACTGTGTTTAAGATTTGATATGATTCCACTTTGCACCATTCTGTCTCTCACATATTACCTATTTTGATTCTAGATTTTTCTGAAACTATAAAAGCACTTGTTTCAAGATGTCCTCACTGTTAGTCCTTACTTTCCACCCCACCAGACTCTGCATTCAAAGGATCACGCTCCACCATTCCAGTGGGATGCCATCACCCGATACACCTTCATCTCACCCCCCAGTGTCAGCAGTTTACTGTTTAAATGCTATTTTACTTGTACTTCTACTCTATTGCATTTGTTGTGCACAGTTTAGTCTTAATTGCTTCAGAGAGACCTAAAAGATTGGGTGACTGCTTTGTGGAACACCTCCACTCTATCCATGAGACAGGGTGGCATGGTGGCTCAGTAGATAACACTGCTGCTTCACAGCATCAGGGACCTGGGTTCGATTCCACCCTCAGTTGACTGTCTGTGTGGAGTTTGCACATGCTCCCCATACCTGCGTGGGTTTCCTCCCACAGTCCAAAGATGTGTAGTTTAGGTGGACTGACCATGCTAAATTGTCTAAGATAACAAGGTGTAGAGCTGGATGAACACAGCAGGCCAAGCACCATCATAGGAGCAGGAAAGCTTGACGTTTTGGGCCTAGACCCTTCATCAGAAATGGGGGAGGGGAAGAGGGTTCTGAAATAAATAGGGAGAGAGGGGGAGGTGGATAGAGGAGAGGATAGATGGAGGGGAGACAGACAAGTCAAAGAGGGGGGGAAGGAGCCAGTAAAGGTGAGTGTAGGTGGGGGGGTAGGGAGGAGATAGGTCAGTCCAGGGAGGATGGACAGGTCAAGGGGGTGGTATGAGGTTAGTAGGTAGGAGATGGGGGTATGGCTTGAGGCGGGAGGAGGGGATAGGTGAGAGGAAGGACAGGTTAGGGAGGCGGGGACGAGCTGGGCTGGTTTTGGGATGCTGTTGGGGGAGGGGAGATTTTGAAGCTTGTGAAATCCACATTGATACCATTGGGGCTGCAGGGTTCCCAGGCTGAATATGAGTTGCTGTTCCTGCAGCCTTCGGGTGGCATCATTGTGGCACTGCAGGAGGCCCAGGATGGACATGTCGTCAGAAGAATGGGAGGGGGAATTGAAATGGTTTGCGACTGGGAGGTGCAATTGTTTGTTGCGAACCGAGCGCAGGTGTTCTGCCCCATCTCCTACCTACTAACCTCATCCCGCCCCCTTGACCTATCTGTCTTCTATCCGTCTCCCCCTCTCTCCCTATTTATTTCAGAACCCTCTTCCCCTCCCCCATTTCTGATGAAGGGTCTAGGCCCGAAATGTCAAGCTTTCCTGCTCCTATGATGGTGCTTGGCCTGCTGTGTTCATCCAGTTCCACACCTTGTTATCTCGGATTCTCCAGCATCTGCAGTTCCTATTATCTCTGATCCAATGTCCCAGTTGCTTGTCATTTCAATAAACCACCTTGCCCCCAGGCAAACATTTGGGCCTGGGCCTCCCGCAATGTTCCAATGAAATGCAACGCAATCTTGAGGAGCAACATCTCATTTTCTAATTAGGCACTTTACATCCTTGAGGCCTGAATATTGAATTCCATAACTTCAGATATATAAACACAAGAACTGTAGCTGCTGAAGGTCTGCTGAAGAGTCACCATTCTCGAAACAGGAACTCTGTTTTCTTCACACAGTTGCTAGCAAGCTTGCTGAGTTTCTCCAGCAATTTCTGTTTTTGTTCCATAACTTCTGAAACTGACGGCATACAGCTGTTCTCTTTTTTCCCTACATTCCCTGGCCCCCTGCCCACAGCATTATCTTGTTTGATTCTTGTTTACTTTGGTCCCAGTATATTCTCTCCTTCACACACTGTAATTTACACCCACTTTACATCTCTTTCTTTCTCACCATCATTAAAAAGCCATTCCTTTTTATCTATTGTATTGGGTCTCATCAGCTCCTATTCCCTTCACCGCTTCGTTTCTGTCAAAACTATTCTAAAACACTGGAAACTCTTTATCAAAAATTTTACAATTTTTATTAAAAATGTATGGAGGCTCTTTTTGTGCAGTGGCAGTGTTCCTGTCTCTGAGCCAGGAGGCCCAGGTTCAAGTCCCACCTGCTGCAGAAATGTTAATAATGTCTCTGAACAGGTTGATTAGAGACTAGATTTTCTTCTTAAGATTTCCAATCCCCGTCAGTTCTTGAGAAGAGTCACACTTGACTTGAAATGTTAACTCTGCTTCTCTCTCCACGAATGCTGCCAGACCTGCTGAGTTTCTCCAGCATTCTCTGTGTTTCTTTCAGATTTCCAACATCTACAGTGTTTTGCTTTCATTTCAGTATTTCAAGGTTTCCTTTATATTCTCATCAGCCACGGGTAGCTGCTGTAACATGCATTGTCTGTGCAAATGTTCAGTGAAAGGTTTTCACCATCTTTGCTCCTACTTGCAAGGAAAAGCTACACGATTGTGCTTCATTTGGAGCGCAATTCAAGATTATTGAAGCTTCTGAAGAGCTGGCAATCAATATTGAAGGTATTTCATTTCATCATCTATCAAGTTCTAAGCATAATCTATTGAGCCAGCACACCTTGGCATTTAAAATGGCCTTGGTTGTGGGGAGCGGTTGCTGTTTTAAGTCACATTTGACGAAAATAATAGGCATGCCTGTATAGTAAAACGAATGCTGCTTGCTACACCTTGATGTGAGAGTTGTATGTCTCGAAAAATGTAACTGCAAATGGCAGCTGTACAAATCTGTTTTCTGCTGTAATACAGGCAAACTCAATAATGTTCCAGATTTGCAGTTACAAACGTTTTTGTTGTATTGTCATATTTTAAAATTTCTTCAAGTTAGCTGGACTTCAATGGATAAAATCTGGACTTTGGCTGTAATTGTGAGCTTGTGCTGGGAGGATTGATTTTGAGATACATAGCCTCAGTTATGCACGTCACAGTTAAATGATATTCGACAACAATATCAAAAGTGGACTGACGATGAAAGGTGGCAGATTTTACCAATTCTAAACTTATGATTCTCTATCAGCATTTGTTAAAAAAGGTATTAACCCCAGAATGGTCATTTACTATTGTTTTGATGTTTATTTCTTGTATTGTAGTCCAATTCACATGCTTCTCTGCAGTAGTTTAATTATAAATTAGTTATGTTTGCATGGAAAACTGATTGAAGTTTAATAATCCTGCAGTTTGAAGGCAGTAGAGCAGCAGCAGGGGCATCCAGCTAACTGTTAATAGGACCATTGTTGATACTGTGGCCAGTAAGCCCAGCAATCGTAGATCCACTTTCACTAGAATCAGAGCATTTGTTAACTGGTCTGTACATGAGAGGGTTCATTGTGTCTGAAGTATTTTGAAAGATTGACTTGTACCCTTTTGCTTTCAGCTCTCCAAATATCCTCTGTCCTTTCACCTTAATCCCATTAGCCATGACCTTTGCCATAAGAAATGCCTTATATTAGGGGGCATGCATTTAAGGTGAGAGAGGCAAAGTCAATGGAGAGATCGGGGGGCAAGTTTTTTACACAGAGAGTGGTAAGTGTCTGGAATGTGCTGCTGGGTGGTGGTGGAGGCAGTTACGAGAGGGGTGTTTAAGGGGCTTTTAGATAAGCACACAAACATTGAAGGAATGGAGGGATATGGACCAAGGGCAGGCAGAAGGGATTAGTTTAATTTGGCATCATGTTTAGCATAACATCGTGGGCCAAAGGCCCATTACTGTGCTGTCCCATTCTATGTTCTATAAGCCTACAGTCTGTTACATACCCATGCCATCACCCTGACTAATCAATATCTACCTGTCTGGTTTGAAAAATAAGATTGAAATTTAACAGTTCTTGATGCATCTCCAGGCCAATGATGTCCACATAATGAGCACCATCTTCTCATACTGTATAAGGCAATGTTCCTTTTTCCATGTCTGTTTCTTGCAGAGAGAAATTGATAGGTTAAGGAGATAGCAAGAACTTTCTGAAGAAGGGTCCTGATCAGAAACGTCAACTTTCCTGCTTCTCTGATGCTGCCTGGCCCACTGTGTTCCTCCAGCTCCACACTGTGTTATCTCTTATTATTGATAGGTTAAGTTAGTGGGGAAAAAAGTTTGGTAAATGGAGCACGATGTGGGAAGATGTGAAGTTGTTCATTAGGCAAGGAAGAACAAAAGAACAGAGTATTTTTTACATGTAGAAAAACTGCAGAAAGCTGCAACACAAAGGGACTTGGGGTAGTTGTACATGAAACACAGAAAGATAGCACGCAGGTACAGAGGTGATCAGGAATGGCGATGGAATGTTGGCCTTTATTTCAAGGGGGTTGATGTATAAGAGTAGGGAAGTCCTATTGCAACTGCACAAGATGCTGGTGAGACCACATCTGGAGTACTGTAGCCAATTTTGGTTCCCTTATTGAAGAAAATACATTATTTCATTGGAGGCAGTTCAGAGAAGGCTCACGAGGATGATCCCTGATATTGGAGGGGTTGGGGGGGTGGGTGCATTGTCTGATGAGCAAAGGTTAAACAGGTTGGGACTGTACTCAATGAAGTTTAGCAAAATGAGAGGTGATCTTATTGAAACATAAAGGATTCTTAAGGGGCTTGCCATTATAAATGCTGAAAGGATGTTTCCCCTCATCAGGGTCTCCAGGACGAGACAATATAGTCTCAGAATAAAGGGGCGCTAATTTAAGACCGAGATGAGGAGGAATTTCTTCTCTCTGAAGGTTGGGAGTCGTTGGAACTCCTTGCCACAGAGAGCTGTGGGGACATTGTTCTTGTAGATATTTAAAGCCGAGGTAGATTGATTCTTGATCAAAAGGGGAATCAAGGATTATGGGGAAAATACAGGGAAATGGACGTGAGGTATGTCAGATTAGCCATGATCCTATTGAATGGCGGAGGAGGCTTGAGGAACCCAACATCCTACTCCAGTTCCAGTACTTACGGTCCTATCCTCTATATGATGCAAGACAAAAAGCTTCAACTTTTTGTTTCCTTTTAGTAATACTTGAAAGGGAAAAGAACTGCCAAACAGACCCAAGATAACATTATATTTGCCGAGATGTCCAGAGAGTGGTGGAGTAGTCGGACTCATCATTGTCATGTCTATCTGGCTGCCCCTGGTTTTGCTGTTGCTTTTAACAAAGATTCTACTTCATGGAGAGCATTGTCTGATGACATGTATGGTCAAACCCTTAGACCTTCATCACCAGAGCATAGATTTGTCTTATGTCAGCTTTTCGTGAATTTGCGCCATTCTGTTTACGACAAAAATGAGCGTAGAAGCTGATTCCTTTCATTTGTACCCTCAGAGGCAGCTCTGTTGCTGAAGTCAACATCCATACTAAAGAATAATTCTGTAACCATTCAGGGAAATAAGAGAGGAATTTGATGTTAAGGTTGATCATAATTCTGTCCAGAAAATTAGCTTTTGCAATGATTGAGGTTGAAACAAAGCTATATACATATGCAACAATTGTAATATATCAGTGCACACTTACATTTGAAACTGCTGTAGTTATGTATTCACTGAGTGAACCCCAATAATCAATAATAATTCAATTAAGATTTCATTAAAAGGCAGGTTAACTGTTGTCTTATGTCCTTGATATTTCTTAGCCATTAGCCTCTTTGATCCCTCCTGACTATTAAGTGCTAAATTCATCAGAGCGGATAAATATAGGACTGGGCTCATGCTGAACCTAGACAGACACTGGGGCATCATTATTTTGCCAGGAGCAGGGAATCCCCAACCAGTCTGATTTTAAAATAGTAACCTGAAAAGCTTTCACTGTCGATCTGGGACCCAGTGCCAATTGGACTGATGTGCAATTAGGAAAAAAGGAAAATTGCAGCCAAATACAACAGAATCAAGGGCCCATCAGTGATTCTGAATGGCTGCTTTTCAGTTTTTACCTAATTAGAATGAAATACAACTGTATATCATGTCAATTATGAAAGCCACATGCAAAGTAGAGAGATAAACAAAAATTGAATATTATATGAGAGGGCTGAATCAGCACTGGATCATTAACTCAAGGAGTTTGAGGTGATTGTGCCATGTAAACTGTGTGGTAAAATAATTCAACACTGTCACAGAATGAAGATGATAAAGGTTAAAGAGCTGATAGTTCTGGTAAACCTAACCTCAATAGCAACTCATTTTGCTTTTGTTCACTCACTTACTGTTGAACTAAAGTAAGAGAGATACTTGCAAATCTCTTGAAGAGAGAGAACAATAATAGAGAGCCAGCTTTGAAAAGATGAGACAAGGATATATTAATATCATTTGTACATTGCCTGCCAACACATTCTAGGCAGCTTGTCATTCTTACCCATAATTACACTTTACAATGAGTGAATGGATGCCTCACCTACACAGGGTTGCCTCCAATTTTCAGCAGCATCTGGAGATGGTAGAGTCACAATCCTGAGGTGAGCAGGTAGGGGATCAGTATTGTCTCTGGGTCTAAATGGGTTAATACTGAGGAAAGTCATTGTCACCACCCACTATGATGATATCTTGTAGACTTGTGGGCAGAAAAGCTTGGGACGCCAAAAGACTGAGACTAAACATCTGGTCCTCCTCAAAGTCTCCCTAAAAGTGCCTATTATGTCAATGTAACCCATAATTTCTTGCTAACATGCAATAAACTAAACATCGTTAAATACAAGAGACTCTTGCCCCAAGACCAGGAAGACCACAAGTGACCTGTAGTTACCTACTCTGAAAGGGAATGGTGGCAACAAACGTCATCATGACCAGCAGCTTATCCAGTGTATTGGGTAGGCCCTCAATTAGAACCGCTCACCTGAGGCTCCAGATTAGTTTTGGCTTGACACTAGTACCTCAACAACTTTAGAATAGAGGAAGGGAGAAAATTGGTGAATCGGCTTCCTGGTTATCAACAGGAATAATCATACTGCACCCTTTATACCAACTTAAACTGAGGATCCAAGTAGGGGGCATGAAATTGTGTTCTTTTGTGGTGCTAATCTGCTCATGGAGCAGAGGGTGAAAATAATATTGTCCTGGATTTGAACAGCACTGTGGATTTTAGTCTGGGTCTTTATTGAGGAACAAGTGGCTTACTGTGCTCCACTACGCCGTTTCATTGTAAGGGGAAGTGTTTAAGGGATGAGCCCAGGCTCCTCCTGTCATTATGCAACTTTGAACCATCCTGGTTTGCTAAAGCAGTGTCGAAACAGAGAGTGGGCCTTCCAGAATGGCAGATCACCATTCATAGCCCTCTCAATACTCACCACAACTCCAATGAAAACCCACGGTTTCACCAAGCATGTTGCTTATTCTTTGTTGTGCCCCTTTGTCTATTCTTTGAGGTTTTTTTTAAGGCTTGTGAGAGTCTTCAAATTTATTCTTATCATGTGGGATGGAATGAGCATTTATTTGGGAGCTTGACTTTTCTTTCCTTGAATGTAGTAATTTTATCTGAGCCAGATAGCTTGGCTCACACAAAGTTCAAGGCAAGATTTCTGTCTATAGATTGGGAATTTTCAGAATCTGAGCTCATTATTGCAACCCTGCATGAAAGCTGCTGTGCAAATGAAGATGGATCAGGTTGTCACAGCAGAAGGTGGCTGGACAGTCTGAGGTCATCTAGCTCCTGCAGCAAATGGTTGCAACTCTCTACATTCAAAGGGAAATGTGGTGTGGTTTTAAGGAGCTGCACCTGTACTTTCAAGAGCCATTCTATAAATTTCACTGATAAGAGATAATAGGAACTGCCAATGCTGGAGAATCCGAGATAACAAGATGTGGAGCTGGATGAACACAGCAGGCCGAGCAGCATCATAGGAGCAGGAAAGCTTGACGTTTCGGGCCTAGACCCTTCATCAGAAATCAAAT
>JAHRHZ010000067.1:1929977-1966216 GCA_024137785.1 Ginglymostoma cirratum | reverse complement strand
GGCCTAGACCCTTCATCAGAAATTCTGATTTCTGATGAAGGGTCTAGGCCCGAAACGTCAAGCTTTCCTGCTCCTATGATGCTGCTCGGCCTGCTGTGTTCATCCAGCTCCACACCTTGTTATCTCTATAAATTTCACTACTGCCTTTGTGAACCAAAGCAGTGTTGCACCCTTTTGGTTTTAAGCGGACAGCCCAAACATGAGCATCAGAGGGTGGGCGGAGGAGGGGGCAGAATTTAATGCCCTCTCCGAGGCAAATTTGGAGGTGGGGTGTTAGCAATAATCAAATGTAAGGGTGGCAGGTGAGCCGCTCACCACTTTCCTGGGCTCTATTCTGAGTAATCCTGATTAACCCTGTTGCCATTTGATGTAAGGCTCAATTTAGGGCTGCATCCTACTGCTGCTGGTGTTCAACCAATGGCAGGTGGGTCAGCCATTACACAGGAAGCCCAAAAGGCGAACCCTCTTCCATTTGCTTGCAAGGTCCAAGGAGGATCCCAAACATCAGGGCACACACCGAGTGACTTGATATTGGGAATGGGGGACGTCTGTAAACCATCTACTGTCCCTTGTGGTCATTCCCTTCCCCTGCCATTACCCCACCGCCCCCCAACACCTATTCTGTCTTCACTCACCTTGGATTTTAAGCCCCCTGGCAGTTTTGGGTATTGGACCTTGCCTGCAATGTTCAGCTGCCAGCCTTTCATTAGCTGGGCAGCTCTCCGATCAGAATTCTCACCCCTTGCCAATCCTTGATCTAGGGAATGCATACCACTGCCCAATTAAATCCCTAAAGGATGTTTAATATTATGGATCCTAGCAAAAGGAAACAGCATGGGTTTCACATGTCAGCAGGTCAGGCCCTCATCACTGCATTAAATAACATCCAAGGTTTCTGGACCACAACAACAGTGGAATTTAGATTATATCATTGGTTAAAGATCTCCCAGCTTCCATCCACTAGAATTTGAATGCTTGCATTCACTCCCAGCTCCTTTCATATGTGTCTCCATCTGCACAGTTTATAGTCTTATATAACACCTTGAAGGCCTCTGATTGACAGAGGAAGCATAATCTGCTAATAGACTGTCTTTTATAATATATTAGCAGCTGCTAACATTATACCATCATATCTTTATAATCAGAAAATGTGATAAATTGTGACTGCAAAACTTTGGCCTGGATGCTGGTGAAGGTGGTAGCACTTGACAGAACTTGTTTAGTAATCCAATGTTAAGTAGCTAATTCAAGATATTACAATAATTCACAGATATCATTGGATTTTGGTATGATTTGGTAAGGGCTGCTACTATCTACAGGCATTAATTAGGGAGGTCAATAAAACATGACATCTGAGTTAGATTCACACAAGGATTTCAAATCTTACAGATGAACAATTGACTATTAAAGGTATAGGTTTCTTCTTGTGTCTTTTTCAATTTACCTGCAGTTCTGAATCAGATCCTAACAAAGAGTAAAATTCTCTCACTAGATTTTTAAAATTATTGAAAAATATTGAACACTTAATTTTTGTAATGTGTGGAATTATACGAAAATGAAAGCACAAATGCAGAATATTGTGTTAATCTTGTTGCTCATTAATCCTGTCACTCAGCTAAACCTACCACAATGCACTGCAAATGGATTCTAGTGTCAGTTGGTCAATCTGATTGATGACACAACAAATTATGATGAGTTTAAGGGGCTTGCTTACAAGGGAGACAGGAAAAAAGGATAAATCGATCCAAGCCACACCACCATTTAGTTATTTCTTTGTCTATCAAGGAGCAACACTATTGGTTGTCATGGAGATGCCCCTAATTGTCCTCTGTGCTGTACAGCGCTCAGAATAGACCCAACTGAGACAAATAAACAAGGAGAAACACAGGGAAAATATCAAACAGAGAATAAATATCTTACCAGTACTAGTGTGTTCATAAGCATTCCTTGTAGCACGAAAGATCTGTTTCGCAGAGAGTCACACAGACGCTAAGGCTTGGAATTTTTCCTCATACGAGAAAACGTTTGAATTTTATAACCTCTGTTATAGACAGCTTGATTCCTGACAGTACTTTTAAGATTAATCTGGCAAAAACTACATCATTTTATTCATCCTTGGGATGTGAGTATTGCTGGAAGGCCAGCATGTATCATCAGTCTCTAAATTACACTTTGAGAAAGTGACCATGAGCTGACTTTTTGAACTGCTGTAACCCAAGTGGTAAATGTTCATCCACTGTGCTGTTGGGGAGGGATTTTCAGGATTATGACCCAGCGATAGGGAAGGAACGCTTCAAGTCAGGATGTTGTGTAGTTTATGCTCTTCCTATTGTTGTGCACATTTCCACTGGCCTGAAGGACAGAAATAAACCTTTACTGCAGCACATTTTCTCTCAAGTTTCCTTGAGGGAATCATGAATGTGTGAAACAGCAACTCCAACCACCAAACCTCACCCTGTAACGAAGCCTGAAGAAAGGGCCGAGTTGGCATTCTTCGTTCTATAGGAGATGATGGACAGGCAGCGACCAATTCCTCTAGGTCTTCATTTGGTGCTCCATTGCTGACTGTTGTGAAGGCTAATCCTTGAGAGGCTGGTTCTGACATAAGTGACGCACAGGAAAATAGAATCATAGAATCCCTACAGTGTAGAAACAGGCCCTTTGGCCCAACAAGTCCACACTGACCCTTGGAACATCCTACCCAGACCCATCACCCCACAACCCACCTAAGCTACACATCTTTGAGCACTACGGGCAATTTAGCATGGCCACGTGGAATCATGGGTTATTCCTTTTGGTGTTACGGACCAGACCAAACCCCCTCAAAATATGTTAAGAAGGTAGCCTAAACCCTAACTTTTTCTTAATTTAATGGTAAATGTAAGGTGCTGCATTCCACACGCAATTCAATCGGCTAAGCTACCAGATTTGAAGCAAAGCACACTTTAAACACACACTCAGTTAAAATACGACAAAAGAAAGAATATTAGCTTCACTGTAAGTCTATTGGAAAACTTAACAGAATAATAGATTAGTTAGCTACTAAGCAGTAACTGTTCCACTATAGTAACATCCTGTAAACATACCCTGGGTAAAAGGCAAATTCAGAAAGCAGAGATAAAAGGTACTGCAGATGCTGGAGAATCCGAGATAACAAGCGTGGGGCTGGATGAACACAGCAGGTCAAGCAGCATCATAGGAGCAGGATTGTTTCACATACAATTCCAGCAGCAGGAAGAGAACCCTGAGCTTTAAGCCGTAACTGAAAGAGGGAAAAAACAGCTTCCACTTCTTCAAGACCTCAGCAGCTACTGAAAAACTAAGAAACTAAAGTTCCTGTTTCTGTGGGAGCTTGACCACACCCATTCAGGCTGCTTCTATTGTTCCTAAGACCTCACAAGCTGTTTACTTTATGATTTTTCAATAGACATCTTGTGGCCTCTGCCTTGTAACCTTTCTTTTAAACAAAGGACAAAATAACCTCTTAAAGCCATAGTAGTGGTGTTGGTGCTTGTTACCAAGCTGCAGAAGGCTCTGCTCACTGTGGTGTCACCATTCCCTCTTTCCTCAGCTTGTGACATCTAGACACTAGTCAATGTGTAGGGACATCATGGCACATAGGCCAGTATTCGTGGAAGCCCCAGTGTGTATCTGGGTCTCACTACCTTACCATACAGAAAGTCCTTGAAAACGTGACCACCTTCCATCCTGCAGACCACCAAAGGCACTTCAGTATTGGATGGGTCAGCACAACCAGGAACTCTGCCTTTAAGAGCACTGCAACACTCATGATTCTACCCTGCCAGGCCAGATTCATAATCCAACACATATAGCAAAGATGCAAATTATTGAGTTTCTTTTACTGGTAGCTGTAATGGTCCATGTTTTACAAATAAACAGCCAAGATCTAAGAACACGGGCCTTAGATACTAGCTGTTTGGTCCCAATGTTCAGCTTGTGTGTTTTATGAGTTTGCTAAATGTGTAGCTTTCTCTATGACCCTATTAAGGTCTGTCTGCCTCTATCTGTCAAAGGACAGATTTTCTGTCACTGTAGACACAAAGGAGCAGACTCTCCACTTCCAAGGGAGTCATTTACTATGAAGACATAGAATATAGAATATCCTTGAGTTCCTGAGTATTTGCAGCCGAGTTGTTTTGTGAATAGCCAGCACAGCATCTTCAGTGTAGAGGAGTTCCCTGATCAAAAAGCAATGTGTTTTTGTCTTTGCTTTCAGTTTTAATAGATTGAAAAACCTACAATCTGACATGATGTGTGAATAAGGTCTCTCCCTGTCTGCAGTGAAGACAAGGATCAAGAACATGGAGAAAATGATACCAAACAACATTGGGGCTGGAAGACAAATATCCTATCGATCTGTAAACCATGACAATGTAGCGATAATACAGTCAGTGTGATAATGGCTGTAAATGGAGAAGGCAATAACAACGTCAATTGGAGCTAAATAAAATATTAAAGGGATAGGCATCAGAAATTTGGTAGCAGAAAATCCTGGGCAGGCTGGGTTCAAACTCTGGACGTATACTCCTGGCAGGGAGTGCGAAATAGAACCATATCCCTTAAGTAAGTATTTTCTAGCAATTCGTTTACAGTAGTCTCCACCTCATGTGGAAGGATTGATAGAATCAGGAAAATACGGGTAGTTTACAGCTTTGTCTTGCAGTGTTACTGTCATTCAGTGTTTAACAAATCTGGTTGGACAGATTCCTATATTATGAATAGATGGCTGCCTCAGCAGTGCATAATTACAGCCTTGAATCAGCCCAGTTCCCATCTAGACACTTCCCTCCCTCTTTGTGAATTGAGTGTGTGAACTGCCCACATAAGTTACACCAGTTCACCAATGCCACCTTGTGGCCGCAGTCAATTTTTCTTCTTCCGTATGAAATTAAGAAATTTGTGAATGCATTGAAATGCGTCAAGGTATTCCGACTAACATTGCGGGCGCCATTTCAAGGCTTGAGTATTTATTTGAAGCTGCATCAAATGTGTTATGGACAGTTTGTAGCTGCATGAGCGACTGGATGCTTATTAATGTAAGGGATAGCAGTGCTTGTACATGGAACACCTTCTGGTGCCACTCATTAGAAAGACCTGCCGAGCTGGAGCTTTGGTTAACGTATCTTAGTCCCAACCTGAGAAGGTGATCATCTCATGCATTACCATGGTTTTTTTCCACTATCTCATAAAATATTATTATAATCTCTCTGTGTGATTTTATAATGTGGGACATTGTCCTGTTAAAACTGTACTGTAACCGGCGAAACCTCTTTCAATCTTACTATAGCTCTCATAACTAGCAGGCCAAAAAGACCCTTACTCCCTTCGTTTAAGCATAGCTTTAGAGTTTTGCTTGAGATCGCTTTCAAAAGTCTGTTTGGATTGGATAGAATCCAAAATTGAAGAAATTTTACCTGATCCGTAGAAACAAAGGATTATGTTTGCTTCTGTTTTTGTTTTAGGAGGCTTGCTTTAAAAATTGTTTATGGGTTGTGCATCACCTGATTTTATTGCCCAGAGAACTGTTAAGAGTCAACACCTTGCTGTGGGTCTGGAATCACCTGTAAACCAGAGCAGGCAAGGATTGCACCATTCATTCCCTAGAGGGCATGAGTGAACCAGGCGAGTTTTGACAACAATCAACTATGGTCACACGTGAGGGTCACCTTTAGGTTAGCTTGTCACTCCAGGATTTTTTTTATCTTCTGCCATGGCAGGATTTGATCCATTGGTTTGGGGTTCTGGATTATAGTCCAGTGATAGCACCACTCTGCCACTGCCGTGTTTTCCTTACTTCAGGAAGTCACGATAGAATATCAATGTCACAGTTTCATCCCAATGCATGCACCTCATTTGATAAGTCAGTGTCATATTTCAACTTCAGAATCTGAGAATAATCAATTATTTAGCTTGTTAAAAATGCTCATGTTCAGACTGTTGAGGCTATGGCTAATAGTGTCCTCCTCTGATTATTCATGTGGATTCATGGTGTAACTTCTGACTGACGATTCTAAAGTGGTTACAGGTCTCTGTTTGTTAGTCCCGTGAAGATGGTTTGAGGATGGTGAGACAGAGAGAGAAGGGAGGCAAAGGGAAGGTCAGTATATGAAAATGGTATCAGCTAAAAGCAGGGCCCAGACCACATTTCCTCTCCCCCAAACTATATTATTTTCCATTCTTGGGATGCAGGCATCATTGGTTAGGTAGGCATTTATTGCCAAAGCCTGGTTGCCCTCAGAAAAAGATGGTGGGCCCTGTTGACCTGCAATTTGACGTGACGGTGTGATTTGCTAGGTATTGCAAAGAGGAGTCAGAGTCCACTGCGTTGTTGTGAGACTGCAATCACACCAATGCCAATAAATTGGTCAGGGTAGCAGGTTTCCTTTCCCAAACAGACATTAATAACTGACTTAAGGGCTTTTCTTTAACAATAACCCAACAGCTTCCCTTTTACAGAGATACTAGGAACTGCAGATGCTGGGGAAGCTGAGGTAACAAGGTGTAGAGCTGGATGAACACAGCAGGCCAAGCAGCATCATAGGAGCAGGAAAGCTTGATGTTTCAGGCCTAGACCCTTCATCAGAAATGGGGGAGGGGAAGAGGGTTCTGAAATAAATAGGGAGAGAGGGGGAGGCGGATAGAAGATGGATAGAGGAGAGGATAGGTGGAGAGGAGACAGACCGGTCAAAGAGGCGGGGATGGAGCCAGTAAAGGTGAGTGTAGCTGGGGATGTAGGGAGGAGATAGGTCAGTCCAGGGAGGACGGACAGGTCAAGGGAGCGGGATGATGTTAGTAGATAGGAGATGGGGGTGGGGCTTGAGGTGGGAGGAGGGGATAGGTGGGAGGAAGGACAGGTTAGGGAGGTGGGGATGAGCTGGGCTGGTTTTGAGATGGTAGGGGGAGGGGAGATTTTGAAGCTTGTGAAGTCCACATTGATACCATTGGGCTGCAGGTTTCCCAAGCGGAATATGCGTTGCTGTTCCTGCAACCTTCAGGTAGCACTGCTGTGGCACTGCAGGAGGCCCAGGATGGACATGTCGTCTGAGGAATGGGAGGGGGAGTCGAAATGGTTCGCGACTGGGAAGTGCAGTTGTTTAGTGCGAACCAAGCGTAGGTGTTCTGCAAAGCGGTCCCCAAGCCTCTGCTTGGTTTCCCCAATGTAGAGGAGGGCACAACGGGAACAGCGGATGCAGTACACCACATTAGCAGATGTGCAGGTGAACATCTGCTTGATGTGGAAAGTCTTCTTGGGGCCTGGGATTGGGGTGAGGGAGGAGGTGTGGGGGCAGGTGTAGCACTTCCTGCAGTTGCAGGGAAAAGTGCTGGGTGTGGTGGGGCTGGAGGGGAGTGTGGAGTGGACAAGGGAGTCACAGAGAGAGTGGTTCCTCTGGAAAGCAGATAAGGGTGAGGAGGGATAAATGTCTTTGGTGGTGAGGTCAGATTGCAGATGGCGGAAGTGTCGGAGGATGATGCGTTGGATCCGGAGATTGGTAGGGTGGTACGTGAGGACAAGAGGGATTCTGTTTTGGTTGTTATTGCGGGGAGGAGGTGTGAGGGATGTGTTGCGGGAAATGCGGGAGACATGGTCGAGGGCATTCTCAACCACTGAGGGGTGGAAGTTGCGGTCCTTGAAAAAGGCGAAGGAGTTGAGAATAGGGGATGGCATTTTTGCAGGAAGGTGGGTGGGAGGAGGTCTATCCTAGGTAGCTGTGGGAGTCGGTGGGCTTGAAATGGATATAGGTTTCTAGGTGGTTGCTGGAGATGGAGACAGAGAGGCCCAGGAAGGAGAGAGAGGTATTAGAGATGGTCCAGGTGAACTTAAGGTTGGGGTGGAAGGTGTTGGTGAAGTGGATGAATGGTTCAAGCTCCTCGTGGGAGCACGAGGGGGCACCAATACAGTCGTCAATGTAACGGAGGAAGAGGTGGGGCTTATGGCCGGTGTAGTTACGGAAGACGGATTGTTCCACGTAACCTACAAAAGGGCAGGCATAGCTTGGACCCATGCGGGTACCCATGGCAACCCCTTTTGGCTGTAGGAAGTGGGAGGAATTGAAAGAGAAGTTTTTGAGGGTGAGATGAGTTCGGCTAAGCGGACGAGGATGTCAGTGGAGGGGGACCGGTTGGGCCTGCAGGAAAGGAAGAAGCGGTGGGCCTATAGGCCATCTATATGGGGAATGCAGGTGTATAGGGACTGGACGTCCATGGTAAAGCTGAGGTGTTGGGGACCGGGAAGTTCTGGAGGAGGTGGAGGGCATGGGTGGTGTCAAGGACGTAGGTAGGGAGTTCCTGGACTAAGGGGGAGAAAATGCAGTCGAGATAGGTGGAGATAAGTTCGGTGGGGCAGGAGCAGGCGGAGGCAATGGGTCAACCAGGGCAGTCAGGTTTGTTGATTTTGGGAAGGAAACAGAAACGGGCGGTGCGGGGTTGGGGAACGATGAGGTTGGAGGCTGTGGGTGGGAGGTCACCTGAGGTGATGAGGTTGTGGATGGTTTGGGAGATGATGGTTTGATGGTCAGGGGTGGGGTCATGATCAAGGGGCCGGTAGGAGGAGGTTCCCCAACCCCGCACCACCCGCTTCTATCTCCTTCCTGAAATCAACAAACCTGACTGCCCTGGTCAACCCATTGTCTCTGCCTGCTCCTGCCACACCGAACTTATCTCCACCTATTTCGACTCCATTTTCTTCCCCTTAGTCCAGGAACTCCCTACCTACGTCCGTGACACCACCCACACCCTCCACCTCCTCCAGAACTTCCGATTCCCCGGTCCCCAACACCTCATCTTTACCATGGACGTCCAGTCCCTATACACCTGCATTCCCCATATATATGGCCTATAGGCCCTCCACTTCCTCCTTTCCTGCAGGCCCAACCGGTCCCCCTCCACTGACATCCTCGTCCGCTTAGACGAACTCGTCTCACCCTCAACAACTTCTCTTTCAATTCCTCCCACATCCTACAGACAAAGGGGGTGGCCATGGGTACCCGCTTGGGTCCAAGCTATGCCTGCCTCTTTGTAGGTTATGTGGAACAATCCCTCTTCCATACCTACACTGGCCCTAAACCCCACCTCTTCTTCCGTTACATTGATGACTGTATCGGCACCGCCTCGTGCTCCCACGAGGAGCTTGAACAGTTCATCCACTTCGCCAACACCTTCCACCCCAACCTTAAGTTCACCTGGACCATCTCCAACACTTCTCTCTCCTTCCTGGACCTCTCTGTTTCCATCTCCGGCAACCACCTAGAAACCGATATCTATTTCAAGCCCACTGACTCCCACAGCTACCTAGAATACACCTCCTCCCACCCACCCTCCTGCAAAAATGCCATCCCCTATTCCCAATTCCTTCGACTCCACCGCATCTGCTCCCAGGATGAGGCATTCCACTCCCGTACATCTCAGATGTCCTCATTCTTCAAGGACCGCAACTTCCCCCCCACAGTGGTCGAGAACGCCCTCGACCGTGTCTCCCGCATTTCCCGCAACTCATCCCTCACACCCTGTCCCCGCAATAACAACCAAAACAGAATCCCTCTCGTCCTCACGTACCACCCGATCAATCTCCGGATCCAACGCATCATCCTCCGACACTTCCGCCATCTGCAATCAGACCCCACCACCAAAGACATTTTTCCCTCCCCACCCTTGTCTGCTTTCCGGAGGGACCACTCTCTCCGTGACTCCCTTGTCCGCTCCACACTCCCCTCCAGCCCCACCACACCCGGCACTTTTCCCTGCAACCGCAGGAAGTGCTACACCTGCTCCTACACCTCCTCCCTCACCCCCATCCCAGGCCCCAAGAAGACTTTCCACATCAAGCAGATGTTCACCTGCACATCTGCCAATGTGGTATACTGCATCCGCTGTATCCGTTGTGGCTTCCTCTACATCGGGGAAACCAAGCGGAGGCAGAACACCTACGCTTGGGTCGCAACAAACAACTGCACCTCCCAGTCGCGAACCATTTCGACTCCCCCTCCCATTCCTCAGACGACATGTCCATCCTGGGCCTCCTGCAGTGCCACAACGATGCTACCTGAAGGTTGCAGGAACAGCAACGCATATTCCGCTTGGGAAACCTGCAGCCCAATGGTATCAATGTGGACTTCACAAGCTTCAAAATCTCCCCTCCCCCAACCGCATCCCAAAACCAGCCCAGCTCGTCCCCGCCTCCCTAACCTGCCCTTCCTCCCACCTAACCCCTCCTCCCACCTCAAGCCCCACCCCCATCTCCTACCTACTAACCTCATCCCGCCCCCTTGACCTGTCCGTCCTCCCTGGACTGACCTATCTCCTCCCTACCCCCCCCACCTACACTCACCTTTACTGGCTCCATCCCCGCCTCTTCGACTTGTCTGCCTCCTCTCCACCTATCCTCTCCTCTATCCATCTTCTATCCACCTTCCCCTCTCTCCCTATTTATTTCAGAACCCCCTTCCCCTCCCCCATTTCTGAAGAAGGGCCCAGACCCGAAACGTCACGTTTCCTGCTCCTCTGATGGTGCTTGGCCTGCTGTGTTCATCCAGCTCCACACGTTGTTACCTCAGCTTCCCTTTTACTGCTAGCTGTGCTTTAATTTTTGAAACCTTAAGCTGAATTCAAATTTTCTACCTTTCAAGGTTTGTCTTCTTTAAGGTATTTTTAAAAACGTATGTCTTCTTAAAATGACGGTAATTTTTTTTTGTTAAATTTGCACGTATGTTATTGGGATCATTAGCTCCGGCCTGTGTTGTTAGCCCAGTAGCAGAACCACTTCACTTCTGTCCATTAACATGGACATATTATTAACGTGGCAGTACAAGAGCAATTTTCTCCTCTAGTGCGAAGCAGGTATGACAATATGGTTTCAGATCTTCAAGTATCAGGAGAATTGCTCTGGTTACCTCAGCATTGGTATAAGTCAGGAGGAGGGGAACCAGATGTCTGTGAGACTGCAAACAAATCGGAATTCACAGCAGCTGTAAACACAGTGCATGAGTCAAAGTCACCCTAGATAGTTAAAGCCTGTGACATTGTTGCCTTCTGTTCTTCTTTAGATATCAGGCAGATCACAGCTCAGTGCCTGTCTAATGCACTGTGTAACAAATTGAACATTAATGGTGCACCTGATTTTCTAAAATCACAAAATAGCATTCCTTTTCAAAATCCTCAAAATGTTATTTTTTGTTTAATCTGCTTTATGGTTATACATTATATTAAGGGTGATATAGGTTATTCCTTCATGGTCCCCATAAACATATTTAATGTTCCTGCAAATAATGTTGCCTTTCAATAGTAATGTCTCCCTTCTTCTCCTGTCTGATGCAGGACAGTGCATCAATCAAAGTCAGCAACCTTCTGCTGAGTAGCCCAGTGTCCATTCTTTATGTGTGGGCCTAGATAGGTTGTGTTGGCCGACTATTCTGTCATGTGTATAATAACAATCAAACCTAGATCTGTTCTCCCCTTGGTTCACAGATAATCAATCCAAGGCAGTGGTTAGCAGTTAGGGGTGTCAATACTTGCTAACTTGTACATTCACGTCATGGGATCCTAAGGTCAATTATGGTGCTATCTGCTGCCCAACAACTGACTTAGGACAACTAATTTGGGCAGCACAGTGATTCAATGGTTAGCACCCTATCCTCGTAACCCTGTCTTTACCATGGCCAATCCACCTAACCTGCACACTTTTTTTCACAGTGTCACGCTGATCAAGTTGTAGCTCCATTGCCAAACCTCCATGCCCTGTGCAGACTGTGCCATTATAGAACCAAGTGCAGGCTGTGAAGTGGAGAGCCATTTGTCTGACAAGTAAATTGGAATTAAAAAGAGGGACTACCCTTCATGATGTGAGCTATATTGAAATGTTCTTATGGAGTCCCTGTGATTTGATGAAGGTTTCTTGTTTAAAATTACATTGAAAGGAGTTGGAGTATTTTTACATAGAACTTACATCAATAGAAACGGGGCATTCAACAAACCAGTCTGTGCTGGTATTTGTGCTCCACACATGGGCCTCCTCCCATCTGACTTCATCTGACCTTCTCTTTGCTGGCTTGCTGTAAGACTCCACCATGAGCATGTTTTATCTGCAAATACGTAATGCCCTGAAGCAACAGGCACAACGAGCGTGTCAGTGAATGCTTGGACATGTATATCAGGTTGTGGGAACATACATACCCATATACTAAACATTCCATTACCCATGCTTGAAAGCAGATTGTGATCAGTCTGTTGAGATTTTCAACATGTAATTCTGAGCCTACAGAAGCCATATCTTTTGCTGGGGCTTAAAGGACCAGATTGTGAACTATTTTTTATTCATTCAGGAGTTGTACGCTTCACTGGCTGGGCCAGCATTTGATGCCCATCATAGTTGAAGAAGATGGTGATGAGCTGCCTTCTTGAACCACTGCAATCCATTTAGTGTAGGTAAATCCACAAGCCAATTGGCACAAGTTCCAGGATTTTGAAACAGGAAAAGTGAAGGAACAGAGATATATTTCCAAGGCTGGTTGGTAAGTGGCTTAGTGGCAAACTTGTGTGTGGCGGTGCTTCATGTGTCTACTGCCCTTGTCTCTCTGGATGGTAGTGGCCATAGGTTTGGGAGGTGCTGTTAAAAAAGCCTCACTACAATTAAAGAATATTTTAGGTAGTCTTACAAAGTGGTGTAGTCTGCAAAATCACATACTAGGATTCAGAAAGTGGGATTAGGGTGAACGATCTCTTATTGTGCTGTAATTTTGTTTTTCTGATTCTAAGAGCATAAAATAAATCTCCATTAAATAAATCCCAATTTCCATGCGTAATAGGTGGGATTAGCAGTGCTACTCTATGGAGTTGTGTTAATGTCCATCATCAGACAGGATCCTAATGACCTCAGCGATAGGTGTCGCTGGGTCAGAAGCATGAATGCTATCAAGGCTTTTTTTCTGTATTGTGTTATATTGATAGATCCTTTCTATATTCAAGCAATCACTGAATCGCTATTTGTTTAATTCTATACAGCTAAATGACACCTGAGGGGATTATACTTTTTGATATTGTTATGTAAATTGGAGAGTGATACCAGATCAAAGTAAATGGAGTAATTTGCAACACTATGCAGGACAGATTTTTTTTCATTTTAATACAAAATTAATGACCTCACCTCATAGTCAAAACTGTGTGAAAGCTGGAAGCCAACATAAAGGCAGACACTGTTGGACATACAACAATTAACACAAACAAAATGCCTGATGCCTGTTTCGCGTGGACTTTCAGGTCAGCTGAAAGATTGCTAACACAATATGGTGTTGACCTGATATTTCAGATATAGGGAGTATGATATGGCTCCACAAATCTGCTACTTTCCTTCCCTTTTCTCCACCTATCAAATTTGTACAGCAAGGAGCAATTTTTATTTTTCAGGATTCTTTTAGAAGAGGGGTTGTGTCCTTTCAAAAAAGTAACAAAGAAATGATTAACAGAAATCCCTATAACTTCATCTTGTATTGTGGCCTATCTACCGAAACAAATTTCTAGCAGTTCTAATAAAAATGTAAATGACCGTGTTCACAAGTGTTATTTGTAGTGCATCAAAATTGTACTCATGTTTGGGCATCATTTTAATGTTCATTTAAGTCCCATAGGAGATAACTGTGAACGAATGGAATTATTCGCCTATTGCTATTAAACAGCAAACTTTACACAAACTTGTAATTCCACTGAAGCTTTTAATGTTATAGATAGAGGTCTCCTGTGCAAAGATGGTGCAGGGGCACTGTAAGACCACACACAGATCAGAGCGCTGCACAATATTTCAAGTACAGTTTCATCTAGGATGGGTCAACAAGTTAGGAATGCTTTTTCTTCAAAGATGTTCTTTCTTATGACTGGCATACGGCAACAACTTACTGAATTCAGGGGGTTATGCCAGTAACAATGAAGTGCATCACTGTGATGTCCCTTGGTAATTGTGAAGGGAACTTTGAGTTATTTTATGTTCCTACCTTGTTCCAGATGCTGACAGTCACTCTGTGAAGAGGTTTCAGCCCTCCAATAGTGCGTCGACTATTCACATCTGTCATGGTTTGTGATGACGTGGTGATTTAGGGTTGACTCGGGGTTTTGCAGAAGATCAAAGCAAGAGATCCCCCTGAGTAAGATCGACTACAGGATGTTTGTTTGTAACTTTATGCAAATTCCATTCAACTTTCCAAGCTTCATCAGGGTTGATATCACAATGTTGAAGATATGTCCTTTTTTCTTTATTCATTCACAGGATGTGGGCATCACATTTAGGCTGCATTTATTGCCCATCCCTAATTGCCCAGAGAGTCAACCACATTGCTGTGGGTCTGGAGTGACATGTAGGCCAGACCAAGTAAGGATGGCAATTTCCTTCCCTAAAGGACATTCGTGAGTCAGATGGGATTTTCCAGCAATTGGCAACGGATTCAATCTATCACTAGATTTTTAATTCCAGATATTTTTAATTGAATTCACATTCCACCCTCTGCCATGGTGGGATTCGAACCCAGGACGTTATCTTGATCTCTGGATTAACAGTCCAGCGATAATACCACTAGGCATTGCCTCCCCAATAATTGCCTCCGTTGTATATTATGATCTGCCTATACTGCACGCAAAACAAATCTTTTCAATGTACTTAAGTACACGTGACAACAATAGATCAAATCAAATCATATCAAAATAAATCAAAGCACAGGATAACCCAGGAAATGACAGGGTCAGCTTGATATTAATAGTGGGAAAATTGATGGAGGCTGTGACACAGGATAAGGTAAACATACACTTAGAAAAAAAATAAGTTAATACTAGACAGTCAACTTGTCTTTGTCAAGAGAAGGTCATGTCTGACAAATGTAATTGAATTTTTTGATGAGGTGACATGCAGTGGATGAGGATCCTACTGTGAGTGTTGTATATTTGGACTTTCAGAAAGCACTTGATATGGTGCCACGTGGCAGATTGGTTAGCAAGTTGGAAATATCTGGGATTGATGGGTCCTTGGTAGCATGAATAAGAAGTTGTCTAAAAGATTGGAAACCGAGGGTAGGTATAGATGGCCATTTCTCAGACTGGAGACGAGTTGAAAGTGGTTTCCTCAGAGATCGGTGTTGGGACCATTGCTTTTTCTGATTTATAAAAATCATTTGGTGATGGGTGTTGAGGGCAAAATCTCTACATTTACAGGTGACACTGAGCTAGGGAGAACGATGAATGATGAATGATGAATGATGCTGGGTGACTTCAGAGAGACAGTGACAAGTTGGCCAAATGGGCAGGCACCTGGCAGATTAATTTCAATGCAGAGAAATATGGGTTAAAACATTTTGGTAGAAAGAAACACACAGGGACAATACAGGCTCAATGGTACAACTTTGAAAGTACAGGAGGAGAGGGACCTCAGAATTCAGTTGGAGAATGGGACTAGCTGGGTAGTTCTTATGTACAGACATAATGAGTAGGACGGCCTCCTCTGTACAGTAAAATTGTGTGATCCTATAAGGAAGATTTTCCTGACCCAAATTCCTGATTTTCTACCTAAATATTATTATAATTACAATTTTGCACACACAGTATTCCAAACCAGACCAGTTCCCTTAATATATATTTCCCAACATTTACTGCCTCTGTTTTTCTCCTGTTGATTCCCTTATGCTGTTGAACAGCAGTAAATGGAGCTAAGTCTTGTGCCGTGTGCCTTTCATCAATGCCAGTGCAAACAGCTGGCCAAAATCATTACCTTGTCTTTGACCAAATTCAGGAACTCAATGGTGTTGGTAAGAATCAGTGCTGTGGTACATGGTCTGACAATAATTGAAATAGGGACCATCAGCAGGAAGTAACTGTACAGGCTGAAAACCTGAGGTTAGGTTGGCATCGATTTCCACGATTGACAAAAAAAACTTTATTTCAATCTTTAAAAAATCAATTCAAAAGCTCTTTAATGCTTTGCTAGTCATATTTCTCAATCAGAAATCTTTGCTGTACTATCAAGCATGAGGATTATAGTTACTTTAAAATAATACTTTCAACAGATTGAGCTGAATCATTCAATGTTCGAATAGAAGCTTCAAGAAATCTCAGGCCAGGGAGCTGCTGCTTGTACACATTGAAACTATCAAGATTTACAATCCTTCCTGTAAAATTTTGATCTCAGAGCATTCACAAAATCTCTTTAGCATCAATTTTTCTTGCTGTGTAAACTGCAGCATTAATTCCAGACAAATTAAGGTGAGCAGTTCAATTTTCAATGCTGAGTTCTTTTGTTTTGTTATGTGTTGTAACGAAGCATTCACTTGTTTATTGGATTTTATGAAGCAGTGTAAAAATGTAGGAGGGAGATTTCCCCCGGGTGTTTAGGAAACACATCGGGCCAGATTTTGAGGTTTGAAATATCAGTTAGACTAAAAGCCATTATTTATGTGGGAATCAGGCAGCTTCTTTCAGCACCCACACATGTGCAGAACTCAGCTAGTCATTTTGCTATGGCCCGCTTCTCCAGAAACTGCACAATAATGAATTCTTGCCAACTGTCTCAGCATTCAAATACTGACATTGACGTAGTAACCTTGGAAATATGAGGCGCCACAGCTGACAAAGGACCATTGGCAACTCTCTGAATGAAGAGACAGTTAGTTATGTATAGCTTGAGGTTAACCATCTGACGAGCATGGGATGAGGTGATGTGAGGACAGAACCTTCCGTGAACTATTATGATCAGTTTGAGGAATGAACCTGTACTATTGGCTTCGTTCAGCATCACTCTCGAGTCATCTAGCCAACCATGTTAACCAACCCCCACCTCAGAAAGAAGAACTGAGCTAAGCACAGAAAAATGTAAGGCTTTGCCATTCCCGTTAAGCACCAATTAACATCATAAGAAGTCATACAGTTTACTAAACAACCTCACTGGTACTGAAAATTCACTTCTACAGATGTGTAGTCATGTTCATTCTGATTTTAATGATTGATATAGAGTTTAAAAATAAAGAATGTGATTTTTAAAAATTTTCTATACATTTACCTCTCTATCTTAATGCAATCTTTCTTTCTTCCTCCCAATTGCGCTGAATTTTACCAGCCCTTTGGAGATGAATTAGGAGACAGGATGTCTCACAGAATGATGGTAGAGTACATCGAGCAGTGACTCCAGGCCTTCATGCTAACATGGGATCTTCTCCATGGTGGGATGTTAGTAATGGGTTGCCCATCATTACTGTGGAGGGGGGGTGTGGGAACAGCCATTTAAAGCAATCAGTTCACAGAATCATAGAGACATACAGCACGGAAACAGACCTTTTTGGTTCAGCTCTGAAATAAATCTAGTCCCATTTGCCAGCATTTGGCCCAATTTCTTCTAAGCCCTTCCTATTTATATTCCCATCCAGAAGCCTTTTAAATGTTGTAATTGTACCAGCCTTCACCATTTCCTCTGGCAGCTCATTCTATACACACACCACCATCTGCGTGAAAAAGTTGTTCTCCGTCCCTTTTAAACCTTTCCCCTCTCACTTAAACCTATGGCGTCTAGTTCTGGACTCCCCTACCCTGGAGAAAAGACCTTGTCTATTCAACCTATCCATGCCCCTCATGATTTTATAAACTTCTATAACATCACCCCTCAGCCTCCGACACTCCAGGGAACATAGCCCCAGCCTATTCAGCCTCTCCCTATAGCTAAAACCATCCAACCCTGGCAACATCCTTGTAAATTTTTTCTTTCAAGTTTCAAGTTCCTATAGCAAGGAGTCCAAAATTGGACGCAATATTCCAATATTGGCCTAACCAATATCCTGTACTGCTGCAACATGACTCCCAACTCCTATATTAGTGCACTGACCAATACAGGCAAGCGTACTGAATGCCTATCTACCTGTGACTCCACTTACAAGGAACTATGAACCTAGACTCCAAGGTCTCTTCGTTCAGCAACACTCTTCAGGACCTTCCCATTAAGTGTATAAGACCTGCTCTGATTTGCCTTTCCAAAACACAGCACCTCACATTTATCTAAATGAAACTCTATCTGCCACTCGTTGGCCCATTGACCCAACTGATCAACGTCCCACTGTACTCTAAGGTAATCTTCTTTGCTGTCCACTACACCTCCAATTTTGGTGTCACATACAAACTTACTAGCCATCCCTCTTATGTTCACATCGAAATCATTTATATAAATGATGAAAAGCAGTGGATCCAGCACCGATCCTTGAGGCAAGCTGCTGCTCATAGGCCTCCAGTCTGAAAAGCAACCCTCCACCATCACCCTTTGTCTTCTGCCTTCAAGCCAGTTCTATATCCAAATAGCTAGTTCTCCCTCTATTCCATTGACCAATTGAGGTCCGTTTGCCAATATATGCTGCATTTTACCAAGACTCATTGAGAGAGGAGATGGACCAGACTGGCTTTTCGGCAGGTTTTGGCGTTGGGGATGGGTTTAAAGGCCACCCCACAGCCTACAGAGATGCCCTCAGTAATAATGGCTGCCCTGCCCAACACCTATCTCTGTTTAATGCCACCTGTGGAACCTTCACCCTTTTAGTTACTGGATCCTGTGAACTGCCAAACTCTGCCAGGAATCTTGTGGTGCATCTGTGCAGGTATGAGACCCACTTTCAAATCCAGAAGTGGGACTTGTTCACAATTTAGCTTTTGTATCAATTTCTGTACATGATTCAACATCAAATCCACCCTTCTAACTGGGTCAGATTGCAATGCTGTTAATGACTCTTCAATCTGAGTTGTTCAGGAAAATTTCTCCATTCATACAGCTCTCAGGTCCCCTGTTGAGTATGGCATGTCATTTTGGCTCTTTAACATATAGTAAGGTTTGGCGCAATGCTCCTTAGAAGGCTGCAAAAGAGGATTTTAAGTCAGTTTCACAAGGGAGAGCCCAATTCTGATTCACTCTGTTTTCATTTCTTACAATGGCTCGGGCCAGATCTTTACTTACCTTTTACCTTTACTTACCATGGATCTAGTCGAAAATTGCATGACACCAGGCTATAGTCCAACAGCTTGATTTGAAATCACAAGCTTTCAGAGCACAGCCCCTTCGTCAGGTGAAGTGAGAGAGGAGAGCACACAGACACAGAGTTTATAGGCAGATAGATAAAGGGCAGAGAGATCAAAGGATCATACAACTGGTGTGAGTGGAATGAACAACCCTCAAATGGCTGGCTGACTGCATCCTGGTGAATCTTTAATCATTCATACATTCCTGCATTCGAGAAATTGCAGAAGCAGGGTATGGAGAACTCTGTTAGAAAGGAGACGCAAGTTTCAATTGATTAAAATGCAAATTCCAGAGTCTGTTTCAAGTCACTGCCCCGAGATAATTACAGGTTTCATCAGTGTCTGCCTAACTTTCCAAATTTAAAACAAGCTCAGCGATAGGGATATACAAAAGGTGACATCTCAGGTCAGACACTGCATTGTAGGTGTGAGGCTTGTCCAGAATCTGTCTCAGAGTTTTAACATGGAATCAGGCTGGTTTTATTCTGAAAGCAGGAATTTATGAAATGCCACTGAGACGACAACTTGTGTTTCTTGGATAAAAGTGAATGTATCTGCAAACAAACAAACAACATGGATGAAATGATTCATCCCATAGTTGTGTGTGTGTGTGTGTGTGTGTGTGTGTGTGTGTGTGTGTGTGTGTGTGTGTGTGTGTGTGTGTGTGAGAGAGAGAGTGTGTGTACGCGTGTGCATGTGTGTGAAAGACTGTGTGTAAAGGAGTATGCGTGTAAGAGAGTGTAATAGGTAATCCAAATTTGTACAAACTAATTTAGGTAGAGAGAACATGAGAGTTTATCAAGATGATGCTGTCAAAACAGGACAGTAAGGAAGATTTTACAGATACAGAAGTATGATGGGGTCACCTGTAGCACAAGAAGAACCCAAGATCACAGTTGAGGTCATCTTCATGGGCACGGAACTTGGTTATCAGCCTCTACTCGGGGATTCTGTGTTATTGTATATCTCAAAGTCTACCTTGGAGGAAGTTTACCCAAAGATCAGAGGCTGAATGATCTTGACCACTGAAGTGATCCCTCACTGATAGGGAACATCCGTGTCTGGCAATTGTTGTGTGGTGTCCATCCAATCCTTGTCATAGCATCTGCATTGTCTCGCCAATATACCATGCCTCGGGGCATCCTTACCTGCAGCGTATGGGAGAGACAACATTGGCTGAGTCACATGAGTATCTGCCGTGTATGTGGAGGGTAGTGTTCCCATGTGTGATGGTAGTCTCCATGTCGATGATCTGACATGTCTTGCAGAGGTTGCCGTGACAGGGTTGTGTAGTGTTGTGGTCGATGTTGTCCTGAAGGTTGGGTAGTTTGCTGTGAACAATGGTCTGTTTAAGGTTTGGCAGTTGTTTGAAGATGAGAAGTGGAGGTGTACGGATGATCTTGGTGAGATGCTTGTCACCATCAATGATATGTTGAAGGCTGCAAAGAACATGGTGTAGTTTCTCCGCTCGTGGGAAGTACTGGATGATGAAGGGCACTCTATTGGTCGTATCCGGTGTCTGTCTTCTGGGGAGGTTGTTGCCGTTTTTCGCTGTGGCACATTGGAACTGATGATTGATGAGTTGAGCATCGTATTCTGATCAAATGAGGGTGTTCTTCAAAACCTTCAGGTGTCCATTGCGTTCCTTCTCATCTGAGCAGATCCTGTGTATGCATTGGGCTTGTCCATTGGGGATGGCTTTTTATATATATTTAGGGTGGAAGCAAGAGAAGTGCAGCATCAGGAGGTTATCCTAGGCTTGCAGTAGAATGAAGTACTGAGTTGTCCATCCCTGATGGAGATGTGTGTGTCCAAGAATGAGACTGATTGTAAAGAGTAGTCCATGGTAAGTCTGATGGTGGGATGAAACTTGTTGATATCGTTATGTAGTCGTTTCAGCGATTCCTTGCCATCAGTCCAATGGAAGAAAATATCTTCAATGTATCTGGTGTATAGCGTTGGTCAGAGGTCCTGCACAGCAAAGAACATCTTTCTCGAACTTGTGCATGAAAATGTTGGCACAGTGGGGTGCACATTTGGTCACCATGGCTGTTCCGTATATGTAGATGAAGAATTGGTTGTTGAAGTTGAAGCCATTGTCGTCGAGGATGAAGCAAATTATTTGTAGGATGGTGTCTGGAAACTGGCCATACCATTACACGTAGGTACACCACCCATCATATACACACGTATGTACATTCATGTGATTCGGCCAATGTTGTCTATCCCATATGCTGCAGGCAAGGATGCCCACTCATACCAGTTGTATGATCCTTTGATCTCTCTGCTCTTCATCTCTCTGCCTATAATCTCTGTGTCTGTGTGCTCTCCTCTCACTGCGCCTGACAAAGGGGCTGCGCTCCGAAAGTGTGTGAATTCAAACCAACCTGCTGGACTATAACCTGGTGTCGTGCGATTTTGACTTTGTCCAGCCCAGTCCAATACTAGTGTTTGAGAGTGAAACTGACTCTGAGCAAACTGTTCAAACAGGCATAATAAAAAGTTAATATCATACTAAAATTCTGCTACCAGGAAACTTGGTAATTTTTTAACAATTGGTTCATAGGATGTGGGTGTTGCTGGCTGGACCACCGTTTATTGTCCAACCCTAGCTGCCCTTGAGAAGAGAGCAGTGAGCTGCCTTCTTGAACTGCTGCAGTCCATGTATACAAAGCAAAACAAAGAGAACAGTAGCCTAAAATTTTCCCTTATTTGTCCCCTTGAGCCAAATAAGAAGCTCTAGACAACTGAAACTAAGACAAGTGAATCACATTACTTCCAGCACTGTGCTGCTCATAAATGCATTATTACAGCACTATCACCTTCCCCTCCATGCCATCCGAATGCATTTGTTAATGTATTTCAAATAGACAGGTTAACAGGTTTAATAATTTAATACAGAGTAGTAAAGTTGCAAAAAAGGGTTTTTTTTGCTTTTAGAGCAATCTATGGCTAACATTAACTGTGAGATCAGTCTATACACCGTAGGCAGCAGGGAAATTGTACTTGTTGAACATTGTGGAAATGGTTCAGCAAATTAAAAAGGTGAATATTGGCTCTCAAGGTTCCATTTGTACTGATAGTTCAAGAAGAAACATGAACTTGCATTTAAAAAACAGCACTTTTGAGAACCTCACCAAACCTTGGAGAGATTTAGAGCCAATAAATAACCAGGTAAGGAGGTTTTATTTTTATTCATTTATGGGATGTGGATGTCACTGGTTAGGCCAACACTAATTGCCCAGAGGGCAGTTAAGAGTCAACCACATTCCTCTGGATCTGGAGTCATATGTAGACAGATCAGGTAAGGATGACAGTTTCCACCTCAAAAGGACACTAGTGAACCAGATAGGTTTTTTGACCATTGACAATAGCTTCATGGTCATCATTAGGTTCTTAAATTTTTCTAAATTTAAATTCAAATTCCACCATCTGCCATGTTGGGATTCAAATTTAGGCTCTGAGAACATTACCAGGGTCACTGAATTAATAATCTAGTGATAATGGCATGAGGGTATTGCTTCCCTTCTTTTAACTCCCTTAGGTGATCATTCCGTTTATTTTTAGGCCATTGCTATATCTCACTTCAATTAAAATGTGAGTTCAAAATTAAGGAACCAATTGTAGCTTTTCTTGAATGAAAGAAAAAGGTTTTTTATTACTTCATTAACCTGAATAGGATAATAAAATGTGACATCAAACACACACAAACACAGATATAAAGTTTACAAAATGGAGAGTATCCAAATACAAGGAAGACAAAAAGAATAAGTGCTGTAAAAATTCTTAGGATCCTTGAGGTATAAAGTTCTAACCTGAACAACCACAAATGTTTAAGTGATGTCTTGTAGCCTCAGCAGTGCAAGATGTGTAAATTATATTTGAGTTTTTGGCGAACGGATATTTCTCCAATTTGCTTTGTCACTGCATTGTCTTTTAAGAGACTGAGAGAAAACAGGAAGAGAGACAGAATCTTTCAGTTCTGCTTTTACAGTACATTTCTCTTTCTCTGCTACACTGGCTAAGCTTGAAATATGGTTCACTTGTGACTAACTGTGTCTGGCTTCATTTTTTTTCAAAGCTAGATAAATTGCAAGTATGTCTTTCATCCCAATATGAAAAACTAACCCATAAAAATATAAAAACAGGAGATCTGAGTTTTAATGCCTTTTGATAAATATGTTAAGTTTGGCTCAGACAGTTCTTTTTTATTGATAATTTCATAAGGCTCAATCTCTGGTCGGCCTACTTTTTCAATCATATTAAATTAGTGTTTTCTTTTGTTTTAAAACCATTTCATGAAGGTTCCATGTGTTGAGATCAGATGATGGAAGTTGAAAATTGATGGTCTATATTTTGCCACTATCATAGCATCATTATTATGAGAACGGTATGCAAATAGTATTTATCCGTTTTGTCAATGGTGGGCATTCCATTACAATATTGGTCTTAAATAAAAGTACAATTATTAGGACAACAAACATTCTGCTTTCACTCTCGTCACCCTCATCTGGTTGGCTATAGCAGACAGAATTGTTCCCTGGGCAGCACCTTCCTGCTGAGTCTTAGCCCTTCACTGCCCAGTTCTATAGTCCATGTACCAGACCCAGGCACTGCCACAAACTGGATTTATAGGAGATCAGTGGGTGGTAATCTGTTGTTCACCTACTGCAGCATGTTTGGACTTACATTCCTGCAACTCCCTCTCACTGAACTTTACAACAATCCAATTAGACTGATTGAGATTTGAAACTTTGTCCACTTCTTTTAATCTCCCAGTGGATGACTCTGTTTCTACCTCACTGATATGTCCCCTGGTGGTGTCTGCTCTGGGGTATCCCCTCCCTTTATGGTCAGAATGGGGTTTCCCCTTTATTTATTTCACCTTCTCTGGAACATTACTGCCCTCAGGTGGATGGTTAGCTTCTGCTACACTGTGCTGTGGTTCTTGCACTAAGTGAGTCCTCACATTGACTTTCTCTTGGCTTGTTTGAGAATAGTGTGATGCTCACTCAACATTGCACTGAGGTGATAGTTGAGATGACTTACTCAAGTACCTGGAATAGAGCCTAAACCCATGATCCTCTGACGTAGAGTCAAGAGAGCGACTATTGCTAATTCAGCTGAACTATCTTTATCTCGTTAATATCTTAGACAGGATAGTAAACCTGACGACAAAAAAAAGCTTACATTGAGTATTGTTCATTTACCCTTCTACATTTAACAAGTTGACTTTCAGTGTAATCTCAAGTCTTCATCTGTTAGAATATATACCTGTACATTCAACTCATATTTCAAAGACAGAATATTTACATCGTACATTTCAATGAGTTATGGTATAATAGGAAGGGATCTGTATTTGATAAAAGTTGAAAGAACTGTGGAGTTGTAAATCAGGAACAAAAACAAAAGTTGCTGGAAAAGCTCAACAGGTCTGGCAGCATCTGTGAAGAAAAAAATCAGAGTTAATGTTTCAGGTCCGGTGACCCTTCCTCAGAACTCAGATCTGTATTTGATATTAGGCTGGCGGAAGCAATTAAAAAAAAACACAAGATTCATTTTTAGGAAAGACTAGTGACACTAAATCTGGTAATAAAACTGACTGTTAAACTGAAAAAAAAATCAACAGCAATGAATTTGTTCAAAATATTGCTGAAAGCAACTTCATCTGCCAGTTTTAGCCTGCTAGCCCTCCCAGTGATATCTGAATATATAGGGCTGAATTATTGTGTGGGTGTAGAGGCACATTTTAATGTGCATATGGACACACTTTGATTAATTTTTGTGGGAATCCTATCTTTCTCTGCTTTTCCAACCCTGCTCCATTTTCTTCTGGCCTATTTGTGGGCTGGGAATGCCATATGTATAGGACAAAAACTCATCCCCAATGAAGTCATGTTCCCATTTCAATGGAAGATGAAAATCAGATTTCCTCCTGTGTACCGTTATCACCTTGTAGAACATGGTTTTAGAAGCCCATTACAAGGATGCCAAGTTAGGAACTTGTGACAAAAATGATAAATCTACTGAAGATTTAGGAACATGTGTAAATTTTTTCACACTTTCAGGATTATTATTGGGTGCTGTTTTCTAATGTAGATATGCTTTTAATTCAGTGATTCGTCTTGGCAATCTATCCTTTAAAGACGTTTCACCCTTCACTGTAGTAAATTTCTAATGGAGAGGATATTATAATGAAGTGGAAAATGTTGTAAACTGTCCTTCAGCTGGTGTTATACCTTTTGTTCTGTGATTTAAATGGTTAACAATGGTGACAAGCAAAAAAACTATCTTTGACACTTGAAGAAAATCTGACAGTGACCCTACTTTGAAATTTAAAGGAATACTTTCTACTTTTTCCACCTCATAAAGCATTCTATTGTTAGGAAAGCTGAGGCTATTATAAACACTTAGCAGTATTTCAAATGATTGGTTTCAGCACATAGGTATTCAATTCAGCAGAGATTAAAAGACACACTAAAGAAGGTGCCAAAATGGATTGTGCCTTTGATGTAGTTGGTTTTGTTTTGGTTGGAGCTAAAAGAATCGCAAATGTCACCTTCCAGAATGCATTTTTCTCAATATCAATGATAATATGTTTAATGGAACCTTCTATTAGACGGTGAGAGGTTTATTTTCTTCAAAAAAGTGTAACATATTTTCCATTCATATTGCATAAAATCTGTTGCTTGTTCATGATGGACACTGGGTGAGTTGCTATGTAGGATAAATGGGATCATGGAGGGGACTTGGGATGGCAGGGGATGTGGGTTGGGGTAGTGAGGGGCGAGGTTTGAAGGAGCTTTAACAATGTTAGGAGCTGACCTGCTGTCACAAAGAACTGAGATATGTCGTCTTACCAATTTAACTCACACCCCTCCTGTACTAATTTACAGCTCGCAAACAGCATTGCAAGCCCAAATCCTACAGGAAAAGACAACATTCCCATCCAGAAATACGGTTTCCAAGCCATGAAATGGTTTGACTTGCAATGCATACTCCCAAGAAGAAACTCCAATCCATTGCTACTTTTACTTTACATATTGTTTCCTTCACAAATGTTTCCTGGCCTAATTTTTTTTAAGAATGCCCCTGTCATTTTAAAATCAGTTTTACCTTAAGACTTGCTGTTGATTGAAGATGACACATTACATACATTTTAGTTTGCTGAGAAGGTCTAATTCAGAGGAGTTTAAAAACAACACTCACAGGACAGCAACAGCGCAACCGTCAAACCTATTTTGAGAATCATAAAAGCAAAACTGCTGGAATTGTATATGTCTATTCTCGACTTTTGTTTGCAAGGAGAGGAAAAAATTGTTTATTTGTACATATATAGTGCCTTTCTAACTAGAGGATGTCTGAATTTAGTTTGCTGTGAATTTATACATAGGAGTTAAGTGACTGTTATAAAGTAAGAAATGTGGCATTCGGTTCGCACACAATAAGCTTTGTACAACCATTAACGTGACCATGATGAGTAATCTGCTACTTTAAGTGATAAGGGACAAATATTCATCAGGCTATCTTTCTTTGAAATATAGTCATGACGTCTTTAATGCCCAAATGAGAGGGTATATGTGTTTAATGCATCATCCCAGAGATGACACCTCTAAAATGTAGTATTCCCCATGGCTGTACTGGTGTGTCAGCCTGGATAACTTGTTCAAGTCTCTCGGCTGGTGTTTCAATCTTCAGTCTTCTGATTCAGAGGCCAAAGTGCTACTGCTGAGCCACATCTTCCTGTTTAATAAAGGCATATTTTTAAACCATGCAGTTTAGTAATGAATTGTAAAAATTGAGTCATTGCTGAGTAACAATCCCACAATGGTGCACTGTGCAAAATGTACATTGTATCTCCCACTATTTCAGAATTGAAATTATAAAACTCTGTCGCATTAAGTATTTTAGTTTCCTATTTTAGGAACTATATGATATGCTAAAATGTACAATTCTATCATCTTCCAGATTAAGACAGCAGTCAGTGTCTGTATGTTTTACCATAGGCATATATGATATTGTCAACGATTATTCAATTGAATTATACTTTTGTAAATCACTGTCACTGGGTGATTACCTGCTTTTAAAATTATTGTTCTAGGAGTATTTGTCTAGGGTAGCTCCCTGGGCTTAAAATATATGCATGATTGCTTCAGAACATACATTAGAGTGAAAATACCACTGTAAATGTCAATGATCAGCATACAAGGTACAATTAGAATCATGTGAATTTTTTTTTCTCTCTATTATTCATTCATGGGATGTGGTCATTGCTGGCTGGACGATCATTTCTTGCCCTAGTTGCCCTTGAGAAGGTGGTGGTGAGCTGACTTCTTGAACCACTACAGTCCATTTGATGTAGGTAGACCCACAATGCTATTAGAGAGGGTGTTCCAGCCATATGACCTAACAACACTGAAGAAATGGCGGTACATTTCTAAATTAGGATGGTGAGTGGCTTGGAGGGGAACTTGGAGGTGGTCATATTTTATCTGTTGCCCTTGTCTCTCTAGATGGTAGGGGTCATGAGCTTGGAATGTGCCGTCAAAGGAGCCTTCTGCAGACCATCTTGTAAAGAGAACACTCTGCTGCTATTGAGCATCAGTGGTGAGAGGAGTGAATGTGATGCCAATCAAGCAGGCTACTTTGTCATATGGTAACTGTTCCAGAGTTTCAGTTATCCAGATACAAGAAAGTCAGCTTCATTATTCAGAGGATTTTAACTGCCCAAGTGGTGAAAATTAGACAGTTAAAATGCCCACAGCAATTTATCTCCAGCAGCCCCCTTAGCTTCCCATAGCTGCATAATGCCCCATCAGTGCTAATATTATCCACCAAACCTGTCAACATTTGCACAAATCACCTTTTTTGGAGCTGCTGAGAAGATATCAACACTTAAAGGCATGTGGTAAATGTCAGACCCAGAAGTTAAAATTATTCATTTTAGAATCTAACACGTTAGCTGCACTAATTCCATTTTTAGACATGCTGTCAGTCTTTTAAGAATTTCTCTTTGAATCCAGATCAAGGCACTTGAATACCTTCATGGTTGTTGCAACCTGTATCATCCCATTAGCTCATGGATTGCCTCCAGGAAACACAATATTCCCTGGGAACATCTGTTCTTATGAAAATGCTTGCTCTGTGATCATTTATTGAAACAGGAGCTGTTTTCAACGTTTGTTCTTCTTTTGCGATGCCGTAAAATTGATCTTCGACATTGTTGTCTTGTCTTTGAGATAAAGATCCATGCTACAACAGCATGTGCCCTATCCGCAAGCTCTCACTGACACTGGCCATTGTACTTTGATGTGCATCCCAAGGAATTATGGGCACAGTCCGAGCCACAATTCCTCTCCGAGAAGAGGCAGTGGCCTAGTGGTAAATGGTCTCTGGACTAATGATTGAGAGACATCAGGCTGATGGTCTGGTGACATGGGGTCAAATCTCACCATGGCAGATGGGTGAAATTCAAATTAATGATAATGCTGACCTATTGGTGACCATTATTGTAAAAATGTCCTGTTGTCCTTACCTGGACTGGCCTGCCCATGGCTCCAGACTGACAGTAATGTGGTTGACTCTGAACTGATTGGTGAAATGGCCCCTAGCAAGCCTGGCTGTTAGGGATGAGCAGTAGGTGCTGGTCCAGGCAGTAATGTCCACACCACGTGAATGAATAAAAGAAAAAAAAAACTATCCATCTCATCAACAGGTGAGGAAAAGATTCAATTTTGCTTGTTTGGATTAGTTTTGAAGCTCTGTCTGTCCTCTCAGGTAGAGTATTAATTGAAGAGTGGCAGGAGAATTTATCCCTGGTGCCCTGGTCAATAGTCATCCCATGGTCACTATCACAAGCACAGTCTATATGTTGAGTGTTACATTGCTGTTTGTGGGAGCCTGCTGTGCACAAATTGACTGCTGCATTACCTACATTACTACAGTGGCTACACTTCTAAAGTATTTCATTGCCTGTAGACCACTCACATGAATACGGTGATCATGAAGAATAATAAAAAACACAAGTCTTTATTTTCCTTCATTTCTTTTTATCGTTCTACCAGAAATATCATTTCCTTTGCTTAGATCATGCACCAATTGCAGGTAAGTATAAAGCTGAGTGTCCTGTTGTGAAGTTGAGCTTCTCAGCCAGATTCAAGAAGGATAGCCTCGATGCTGATTCTTCCTAAAATTACCACTTGCCATTTCTCATTACATTTGTAGGAATGCAACTGCTGAATCTTCCTACCCCATAATCACCAGGAACAACAGGAATTCTCCACAGAAAGACCTGGTGTTCCATCTAAGGCAAAACATTCTGAAAAATTTCAGAAGTTTATGTCAAAAGTAACACCCACTGACCAATCCAGACATTAGATGGAAGTGCAATAGTGAAAGACTGATTTCCGTCTTACTTACACAATATAATATCCGCGGTGTGCAAAAAAAAAATACTGTGCAGATGCAGTCTGTGATGGGTCACACTGAAAAGCCTGGAGCTTTGCAGGAAATAAGTTGTTTTTGATATTGAAGATGTTGCTTCAATTATGGCTAAAACAAATTTGGAAGTTAAAAATGTTTGCAAACACTGGAACCTTAAAATAGCAAGATTTGACAAAAGCATTCTCAGGCAATTTTGTAAGTCACCTTGTGTTACTTGCCACATTATGATCAAAATGGCACATTCTGCCTCTAGATTTCTTCCTCCGTGTACAGAAAGTTAAAGAAACGATAGCTTAAAAATTATAGATGACAATGAGAAGAGTGTTTAGAAAATGAACAAGAAGAGTTGCCAAGTTCTTTTTTGTTGTGGCAACCTGCAATGAATTGATGAATGGCCAAGACAAGACCATCCATTCAGTACAAATGGAACAAATGTCAAATGCACTATTGCTCAGTGCAAGATCAATTGCACTTCAAAATAAAACCAAATTTTGCTCTTCTCTGTCTTACCTATGGAGCTTCTGCAATATCTGCATGGGCCTGGCTCCACGGGAAAGCTTATTACAGTTCTGTTACTAAGCGTTTGGATCCATTACAACAGTTCAGCTGTGCTCGATGATACCTGTGGTAAAATCTTCATCAGTGCAGCTAGTAAATGCTGTAAGGCTTCTCGCACCAGTATGCGACAGGCCAATTTTTTTCAAGGGAACATTCATTTTCTAAAATCCAAAGACCTGTTAGTTATTTAACTTTTTAACTAAGCAATAATGCATGACTAAAACTGCCATCATGAAGCATACGTTAACTAGTTCCCAATCTATTGTGTTCAGAATTATTAAACTATAGCTTGTCACAGATTAATTTCAAAGCTTTACTATGTCTTTCTGAGTCAATGTAGTTGATTTGAAATGTACCCGGTTGGGCAGCACGGTGGCTCAGTGGTTAGCACTGCTGCCTCACAGTGCCAGGAACCCGGGTTCGATTCCACCCTCGGGTGACTGTCTGTGTGGAGTTTGTACATTCTCCCCGTGTCTGTGTGGGTTTCCTCTGGGTGCTTTGGTTTCCTCCCACAGTCCAAAGATGTGCAGGTTAGGTGGATTGGCCATGCTAAATTGCCCATAGTGCTCAGGAATGTTGAGCTTAGGTGGGTTATAGGGGATGGTTCTGGGTGGGATGCTCCAAGGGTCGGTGTGGACTTGTTGGGCCACAGGGCCTGTTTCCACACTGTAGGGATTCTATGATTCAAACATATAGACTACACATCCAGACCTATTGCTGCTTCAATGACAGGTGTTAACTCTGCGAATGCTGCTATCACAGTTTGTTAGAGTCACAGGAGATAGGTGGGGTGATGCCGGGAACAGTATAAACTAGGAGGACAAGGCTTGGAAACGTGATGATGAAGCACTTGTTTATGGAGACCAGACACATTCAAAGCCTCTAATATGGAGAGTAGGAGTGTAAGCTCATTACGAGCCAAGAATATATCATTCAGCTTATTGGTAAAGATCAAAAGATCAGCACCAAGGTCCCATGCAAATAAAGAGCCTAAACTTTGTTTGAGCCCACTGTCTCAGGATTACCTTGAGGCAGGCAGCATTGCCACTGACTGTACTCGCTTAAATCGGGTCTACAGGCCAAGTGGGAGATGATGGCAGAATTGCAATGTCACTACATTAGGCCCAGTCTAAGTTCTGGGGACTTGGGTTCAAATCCCACCACAGCAGCTGGTAGAATTTAGATTTAATAAAACTGGAATTGAAAGTAATGGTGATGACGAGATATATCACTGATTATTGTGAGAATCCATCTGGTTCACTGGAAGGAAATCTGCTATCCTGACCTTATCTGGCCCAGTGACATTAGACCCACAGCAATGTGTCTGACCAGAGTTTAGAAAGATGAGAGGGGTTCTGATTGAAATGTATGAAATTCTAACAGGACTGGACAGACTAGATACAGGGAGGATATTTTCCCTGGTTGGGGAGTCAAGAGCCAGGGGACACAGTCCAAGCCTTATGACTGAGATGAGGGAAAATGTCTTCACACAGAACATTGTGAGGCCAAGGCACTGAATATAATCAAAAAAAAGAGAGAGACCAATTTGTAGATTTTAAAGGTATCAAGGAAAATCAGAATCTGGCCTCCAGGTGAAGGGTCAGCCATGATCCTACCCATCGCACCCCGGTAATGGTCTCCTACAACCTCTTCCATCAGGCAGAAGATACAGAAGCCTGAACACATGCACAAGCAGGTTCAGGACAGCTTCTTTCTGGCCATTAGCAGACTGTTGGATGGACTCTAGCCTCAAATAATGCAACCAGCAATGTACCCTGTATGCCTCTTAAGTCTTTTTGATCTGCACATCCTTAACTTGCTGAGATTTGCCTGTACAGCTTGTAAACAAAACTTTTCACAGTATTTCAGTAGCTGTGATAATAAATCAATCAATTAATAGCAGATCAAGCTCAAAGGGCCAAATGGTTTACTTCTGCTCTTATTTTCAACGTTTCGATGTTAACTTCTCTCTAAATGACCAAATATTAAGTCACTCAGTTCAAGGGCAGTTAGGGAGGGGTAACAAATGCTGCCCTTGCTGGCAATACACACCCCATAAAAAAATCAAGAAAAGCCATGGGCATTCTTTCTAAATAAAACTACTCATCTGAATGTAGAGCCAAAGGGACCAGACAGCCTCCTCCCAGCATACAGTCAGAGAATAGTGATTTCTGTCATTGATTGCTATCCCAGGAATCTTCGCCAGCATTCCTTCCCTACTAATCACAGCCACTACCAACTCCTCATCTGATCATTGCAACACGTCCCCACTCAATCACTGCTACTACTGCACCCCCTTGTTCACAGCACCATCTCCCATCACCACTACTACCTCCCCATCTGATCACTACCAGGTCCCCTCAGCTGATTGCTGTCAGCAACTTCCCACTTATTCACCAAAGAAATCAGAGTCACTACCTCCCTCCCTGATTGACTCCACCACGCTACCCTCTGGTAATGCTGACCTCCCAGACTGACTGCCCACCTGCCAGTTTCAACTTCTTTCATTACCCGAGAATCACGACTACCGTAGCTTCAATTATGCTTTCGTCACAATTTCCCAGCTGAACGTTTGGCGACTGAGCTTATGGGCACTCCGGGTCAGCATGAAGTGTGATGCTACCTGTCACTGAAAAGCAATTGTCTAGTTTCACACATGGCAGACACTGGGTGAGGTGGTGGACAAACTCAAGTCCAGTGTCTTGAGGCAAATGGAGGAATTAATGGGAGTAATAAAAAGGACGGAGTCCCATTGACTGTATGTCAGCCCAGATTCTTGCACAGTGCAGAACAATCACAGCTTAAAATTGGTTTTGGCTCAGATTGTGATAGAAATGTCAAAACTGAGCATCCCACAGAAAGTGAGCTTGTTATTGATGTGACCAATTTTGCTTTGTTGTGCTAATTTATCGATCGAAGAAGCAAGATGAAGTAACAATTGCTGAACGTGTCCTTTGATTGGCAGGTTGACATTGAACAACTTGACCCAAGAGGTCGGACTTCATTGCACCTTGCTGTTACGCTTGGATACCTGGAGTGTACAAGAGTATTACTAAAACATGGCGCTGATGTTAGTAAGGAAAATCGTAATGGATGGACAGGTACAGTAATAAGTTACACACAATTAATAAAGTTAAATCCTCTTTGAAAATACTGTTGAATTATTGTTTTGAGTATCTTGTTGAACTTTTTCACTTCTTCAGCATCTCGCAGTAGTCTCTGTGAATGGAGTTGTTCCCCTTAATTGGACCCTGTACCCTTTCCATTATCTGCACCTTCAGAATTACACGATTCACTCTTATTCTGTGGTTATACCTCTTTTGGATTGATTATAGTCTCAAACAACTATTCCACCCTGTTAAAATTCAAAAAAAATTCAGTCTGTGTTTGTGCAAGTTAAAACAACCAAAATAAACGTTCAGAATTCTATACAAAGTTAAAACATGATAAAATACAAACAAGATTATAAAGTACAGATCTTAAAGGTAGAAAAGATGTGGAATGAGATTTATTAGCTTTCTCAAGACAGGTTTTTGAAAAATAATACTGCCTGGATTGTGAAATTCTGCCCATATTTGATGTCCTGCTCCGTTTTGGCCTATGTCAGTTGAGCTTGAATTATAATGTATGGACACAGGATTTAGGAGTAGGAGTAGGCTATTTGGTGCTTTGAACTTACTTTGTCATTCATTATCGTAGATGACCTGGTGTGGTCTCAATTCCAGTTTTCTGTCTGTCCCTTATAATCCTTGACTCCATCGTCTATTAAAAATCTATCTAACTAAGCTTTGAATAAATTCAATGACCCCATGACACATATTTTAAGTGAACTGTAAGCCTCATATTATAGAATCCTTGTCCCCAAATTTCAAAATGAAGAATCTCAATGAGTTCATATCCTTATCCAGTTATTTCCCAGTGAGTTTCTAGTCAAATTTGATGTGACTGATATTCGAGGAAGAAATATTAACCGTTCAGTAGTCACAATATGTCCACATTGTTAACTATTTTTACTGAAACAATCAGCAGGACAGGTTTGTACAGAGAGGCAAAATATCATAAAATCATCTACTTCCATGCAGAAAGCTTTGCCTTATATTCAAATGTCTAGCCGGAGCGGATAAACCATTCATTTATTTAACTGACAGGAAAACAGATATCACTGCACATTAAATGCAGCTATTTAGCAATTTAAAACACCAAACTAATCTTATCAAGGGCACAAAGACAGTTGAATAATAAGCATTGTTTAGTCTTTTGCAAACACGGCTACAAGCAAAACGGTATTTTTGTGATATATTCAGCTGAATACTGGTCTTATTGTGAAGACTAAAATTGAAATCAGGAACCTCTGACACACATAGCTAGAATTTCTCCCTTAATGTCCATATATCCAAGATTGTGACATTAAACCCACTTTCAGAGCTTTCTGAATGAGATTATCGATTCACCTGAATGGAGGAAGGGTTCAGTTTAGCTGCTTGTGCCCATTAAAAAAAGGCTCTGGCTGGCTAAAACCTGGTAAATAGAATACAATGCTGTATTTATGATAGCTAACTATCAGGGGAGCTATACTCATGGAGCGGAGTTGGAGAGACAGAGAGGTGGAGTGCATAAATCATTTGAGACAGGCGTTTGGTAAGTGAAACTAGTTTAGGAGGAGCAGGCTTCTCGTGGTCTTGGTTTCTAAAGCTCTCCACTAGAGGGGTTTGCCTCAGCTAATGGCTGTACCTTCTGAAAGCTTGCTGATAGAGACTGATTGCAACCATTCATCAACTTCTTCATTATTTTTGAGCGATGAAGGTGGTGAAAGTCAAGCCAGATGGACATTGCCCAGTTTTACATACAGACTTACTTACATTCGATGTTACACCTAGAACCATGGGATACTCTACACTGTTGAGCTCCCAGATGAGTCAGGATAAATTGGTTCCTGTTCGTATTCACCTGTCCCCTTGGTTGATCACAACCAGGTCAATTTAAAAATGGATCCCTTCCCTTGCGGATTCCTTTCTCCCAGACCCACATGAATTTATGTTTTAAATGGAGTCAATTTAGAAACTCCAGACTTTCTCGAGTTAACAAAGAGTGTGTTTATTGATTTCCAAATGCGAAAAGAATTAGAAACACATCCCACATTCAAACAGGTTAGAAATAAGAGGTGAGTCCTTAAAGATAAAAGAGATACAGATCAGTCTGTGAGTTGTCCATGAAGATAGAAGATGTTGTGCCTATCGCAATGCCAGTATTGTTTCCGGCTGAATAGTTTATCCTTGGATTTGCAGATTATCTGAGATTTTATTTTTGAATCATTTTGACCAGGGAGAGAGTTCCAAAGATTCATAACTCTCTGAGAGAAAAGAAACTATTTCCTAATCTCTGTTTTATATAGTTTTTAACAGTGATCCCCTGGTTCTAGATTGTACCATAAGAGGAAATGCCCTCTCTGTGTCTGTGCTATCAAACCCCCTCAGGATTTTATACGTTTCAATCACATTTCTAAACTCCAGCAGATGCCAGCCTAGCCTGTCCAACATTTCCTCATAAGACAATTCTCTCATTCCAGGTATTGGTCTTGTAACCCTTCTCTGAACTGCATCTCAGATTTACAGCCCTATCTTCAACTTGCACATTTCCATCCAACAAGGCATTTTCCTGATACTGGTCTCTGCTAAAACATAAAACTGAGTTTGCAAAGAGCAACGAATAAAGAGAAAAAAATAACAAAGAACTAAGAGAACACAGAATAATGAACAGTACAGCACAGGAACAGGCCCTTCAGCCTACCAAGACTGCACTGATACATGGTGCTTTTCTACACTAAAAACCTTTTGCCTCTACATGTATCCCTCTATTCGCTGCCTATTCATGTATCTGTTAAGCTGCCTCTTAAATGTTACAATTGAATCCACCTCCACCAGCACCTCTGGCAGCAAATTCCAGGCACTTTCCACCCGCTGTGTAAAAAAATTTGCCTCTCAGATCTCCTTTAATCTTACCCTTTTTACCTAAAGCCTATGTCCCCTTGTAATTGACATTCCTACCCTAGGAAAGGGACTCTGACTATCAATTCCATCCATGCCTCTCATAATTTTATAAACTTCTATCAGGTCACCCTCATCCATCGACATTCAAGTGAAAACAAACCAATTTTGTCCAATATAACAAGCATGGGGCTGGATGAACACAGCAGGTCAAGCAGCATC